>KE158007.1:53695-99568 GCA_000411055.1 Leavenworthia alabamica
ACTGTGCTTGTAAATAGCTCTGGATTCAGATTAATCGGATTACACGGATCGAATTATTTGGTAATCGGATTATTTAGAAAATTTAAAATTTACCGAATAAACCAGAAAAAATCTCAGATTAATCGGTTCAAATCAAGGTTTAATCGGATCAATGCAAAAAAATTTCAGATTAATTGGATCAAAAATTTTATTTAATCGATTTATTCTAATAAAATTATATAATTTTATTTCAGAAATTAAATTTTAATCCGAATAATCTGAACAACCCGAATAAACCGAATAAATTGATTATTTTAAACCGATCCGAAATCCAAATTAAAAATAAAATTGTATCGATTAACTTATTCACCTATATCCGATTAATTCGAATCCGATATATTTTAGATTTTACCGATCTGATCCGAACAACCCGATCCGTTTGCCCAACCCGAACTGTTTGCCCATGGCTGCTTGTAAAGAAACTACGAGGGTAAATTGTAAATGATTTGGTGAGCGTCTCCAACCGGCTACCGTGACAAATTAATCAATTGTGCAAATTCAACTAATTTGTTCTTAAAATCTTTAGTACTTTTTACTAGCGAACATAGATAAATTTGTGAATATTATTTATATACATTTTATCTAAAATTAAACTTTTGTATACCGAGAAGGAAAAATAACATTTAAAAAAAAAACCCGGTCGCTCGATGAGACAAAAACGCGTTAACTTGGGACTGAAGGAAGAAAGTCTACGACTACTTCAAACTCTCAACAGTAATACTTTAAACTAAACCTATGTTAATGATTATATGCGCATAAATATTAGTATCCAAAAATATAACCAAACGATAAATGAAATTGTAATAAGAAAAAAACAAGAACTAGCCAACGCGTCTGGATGGATCTTCACGCGGTTTTTCATCTCTTATACTCTTCTACTCTTCACTAATAACACCTATATAACTCACGTCGGCAGTTCCAGCTTGCAGACACATCATCATCTCTAATACTAAACCAATCTCTAAACCTAAATAAACCGGGCACATAGAAAGAAAGAAAGAGAAAAAAATGGCTGAGAGAGAAACTTGTCTAGTCCCAAAGAGAGGAAGAGTCCTTAAAAGAGTAATCAGAGTTGTTTTCTTTTCTTGTTTTTGTTTCACATACTGGAAAAATTCACAGTCATGTCTCCGATCATCTTCCTCCTCTTCTTATATCACACCTTCTCTTGAAATCATCAAGCATTAAGGACATATAAAACCAGACCAAACCCAATACTTTGTTTTTATTTCTTCTACTTTGGTTCCAACCAATAAGATGATAGTTTATTAGTCACCTGGAGATATTCCAAAATGTTGTAACAATTCATGTATAAGTGTAACTCTATTTTTGTAACTTACTCTTTCTCCAACGTCTTGTAAATTTCCCATCTATTGTAACGGTGTTTAATATGTTCAAAGCGTGGAAGGTTATAAATGTTTCAACTAAATCTTAAGTTTTATAATTACTTACCTGCAACAATGATGAGAACCATCCTCGTGTTTGTACCTACAGAGAAGAGAAACAAAACTGCTCTAAAAAAGCTGAACCATAATAAGAACACAACTACAAAGATATATAAAAATGAAATATTACAGAGCCAAAACGTTGCTTCAGAACAAAGCTGCAAATCCAAAACAAACATAAGTCAATAGCTAGTAGAGATATGGATGAGACAAGAGTAATGATGTGTGGTCGAGAGAGCAGTAATAGTTTTGGCCAATTTAAACATCTAAAGAAGAATTAAGAGATTAAAAAGTATTTCCCTGTATCCATCAGCAAGCTGTCTCTTTATCTCTTTCTCCCACCACGTTCTCTCAAAGACAGTGTTAGAACTTCTCCTGCTCCAACATTATAATGTGCCAGCGACATGTTGTCCTTTAAGAATCCAGCTTTGCCACTTAACTTCTGTTTGTTTGCTGGAATCTGTATCTCTCCAGCTATTTTCTCCTTTAAACTTCCAACGTTTTCAGATAACGACTGCACTGTGATCTCAATGACTTGCCCATCATCCACGATTCCACGTTTGGCATAGAAACCATGATTTTAGCTGGACCCTGAAAATGTTTTACAAAATAGGTAAGATGCATCTTAAGAGAAAAGAACAAAAAAAAAAAGATTTAAAATGATGACAGAGTCTTGAAAAAAAGTTACCGGATGCTGAGCAAGAAACTGGTCTTTTGCAACAAGGGCTGACTCATTGAACTTATGTCTCTTTGGCTCTGGCTCCTCAGGAAGAGCTGGTGGTGCCTCCTCAGGTGGTGGAGGAGGAGGCATCCCAGGCATAGGTGATGGTTGCATCATACCCATTGAAGGAGGTGGAAGCTGACCATAAGGTCTAGGAACTTGAAGATGAGCAAACTGAGATCCCGGTGGAGGCGGCATAGGCATACCAGGCTGCATCTGGGGTGGTCGGTTCATCATCATGGAAGGGTGTCCTGGCGGCCCCGGCATCGAGAACTGGTGTTGTTGATGCATGTGCTGCATCATTGGAGCACCTAATGGCATCGGTGAACCAGGGTATTGAACAGAAGGAGGCCGAGGGAGGTTCAACGCGAGATTAGGGGGTATTGGCAGTGGCCGGACAATTGGGACACCAGGTCGAGGAGGAGGAAGAGCAGCTGGACCTGGGAAGCTATGGGGATAAACGCCATCGCCTTGCTCCTCTCCATTAGCATTCTGAGTCAAGGCTTGGTTTGTTGTGCAACCAATACTTCCTGTGTGACCATCCCATATTACTTGCTTTGGTTGTTCATCTTTCTTCTTCTCAATCTCTGCTTTTACAGCATTTGAGACTTCTTCTTCAGTAGTTCCAAAGATATCAGGACGCAGGCGGGCCAATCCAACTATGTTTTTTGCAATTTCATCATCTTGTGCAAGAGTAGTCTCACGGATCTTAGCAAACATCCTGTCCTTCTGCTCTTTGAACTTAGGATCGATAAGCGATATCCTCATGTGCTCAGACATCTCGTTAATGGGAATCAGCTCACCAGTAATTGGTGATATAACAACTTTAGTTAGATCTCTCTCTGTAGGGATCCTGTCTTCTGGCTTTCTCCAGTTCTTAACAATTCTCATAGGTGCTTCTTCATCGTATACATTTTCTATCTGCATAGAACTACCATTATCTTCCAGGTTTGCTGCTTTCATTCCTTCTGCCACAAGCTTAACTTCTTCTTCGTCCATTTCCATTTCAACCTCCTTATCAGGCTCAACAATTTCATCTTCCTCCATTGCTGAAACTTTGCTTCTTCTTATAACCACCTCAAGTGTCATTGGTGGCGGCAACTCTTCATCTTCCTCATCCTCAAAATCTATAGACTCAGCAACCACAAAATCATGCCAATCAATCATAGCCATCTGCACTCTCTCCTGCTCTTTCTCGTCCTCGTCTTTCTTCCTCTGCTGCTCCTGGGAACGATCCCACTCAAGACGATGCAAACAACACTCAAGAACAGTCGTTAAATCAGCAGCAGTCTTTCTCAGCTTTTCTTTCAAATCTTTAGGTGGCATTAATACTTCAGAATAAGCATCAACCAGAGAAGTAAAAAAAGTAAACATGCTATGTGTTGGCTTCATAAACTCAAACTGAGGATTGTTAATTTCTTTACTCGTCAATCCTGTTAAAAACGATTTCCCATTCCGTGCTACAAACTGTGCTGTAAGCTTAATAATATCAAGCTCCGCACCTGTGATCCCTTCAGGAAGTCTAATTGTATACTTCTCAGGCTCAGGAGGTTCTAGAGGCTTAGAAGGAACCCTAAATCGAGCTTGAAGGTCAGTTTGTGAATCACATGCTTCAGACTCATCAGCAGCAGCATCAGGAGGTTGAGGATCTGAATCATCAGCATCCTGAACTCCATTATCCTGAGCACGAAACTCAGTGAGCTGGTGTTGGTAAAAGGCATGATAAGGATGAGTAGTTTTCAAGAAGTTGAATTTAGCATTCTTCTCAGTGCTAACAACAACCATCTTCTCAAACTCCAATCCTTTTTTGGCAACAAACTGAGCAGTTTTCTCAACAATAGTTCTGATATCTGGAGGTGGATGAATGATTCCAGTGGGCTTCGTGTGGGTAGCTACAGCCGCCGGAGCTTGATTCGAATTGTTTTGCTCAGCTAGCTCCTTTTCTTCGACTTCCTGATCCGTTAATTGCGACGGAGGAAGTGGACCTAGATTCCCGTCGCTAGGAGGAGCCTCCAGTGGAAGTATCTGCATCGAACCCATCATATTCTGCAGCCACCAAATTATCGAAGTTCAGGTGTAATTTTCTGACCTAATTCGTTTCAGCCGTCTATAAAGTAACAACAAATATGCTGTAATTGGTTTATAAATTCGGAAAATTTAATGGAGATACGAAACAGCGTACCTGGTCTGTGACGTCGCGGAGAGGACGAACCAATCGAGAATTTGAAAGCTCACACGACGGACTATTTGATGAATCGTCAGAAGAAACAGTTCTGAAGAAGAAAGATAATTAAAACAAATGAATCAAACTGAGCCCTTTTGAAAGATTTATAATTTATTATGAACGAAACTCAGTATTCGTTTTTTACTAGTGGGCCTTATATAACGGGCTTATAATTTCGGTTGATAGTACGTAATTGTTAGACCGGCTTAATGTCCATTCTAGGAGTTAATATGCGCTCTGATAGTCAATTTAAGTATTTGAAAATGTTGTCGTTTGCTATTACTTGGACCCATTGCTTTTAAGACTCTATTGGGCCCATGTAAACTCGTGACCACCTGAAACACACAAATTGGTCAGAAAGCTTAGTTTCGAAAGAAAAGAATTTATCAGAGAGAACTGTTAATTTTGTCACATGTGTTGTTTAGTTGTTAACTGTTTTTTTTGTCACTTATTTGAATTACTAAATTGTAATAAGAAATTAAATTTGTATGTTTTGATGTATGCATCAAATATTATCATAGGTTTACGGTTTATCACTCTGTACTTTTTTTTTTGGGTCAAATGTTTATCAGTTATCACTGTGTACATAACGCAAAATTTGTACAACTATGTTTTTGTTTGTTCCAATACCATCGTGAACCGGATCCACCAAAAAAATTGTATAACGTGTCTCTTTCCTCTTGAGTAAACCGGATTCTGATTCAGGCCGGTTCCGTAAAACAATAGTTTTTATTGCCATGCCGTCGAATTTGTTTACGGATTTATCATCGAAAAAACCCTCGGGCTCAATCGCCGGCGTTTGTTTGTGGTCTGTGATTAAGAAATGCGATCATCAGTGCGGTTACTAGGTAAGCCTCTCTTGGAGACCAGGCGAGAGTTTTGCACGAGCTCCGATAAGATCGTAGCTTCGGTGCTTTTTGAGAGATTGCGCGTAGTGATACCTAAACCCGATCCTGCTGTTTACACTTTCCAGGAGTTCAAGTAAAGCCCTCTCTTTACTTTTGTCTTCTCATGTATTGCTTTGCTTTGGGAATGATGAGAAAGCGAAATAAATAGGTTGGTTGGGAAAAGTTATAGTTATGTAGATTCAAAGAAAGCTTCTTTATGTCGATTTTAAATCAATTGGATTGATCTCATTAAGCATGGAACTTTTTGATTTTACACTCTGGTTCACTTGAGATTTTGGTCACAGAAACATTTCTGTCTCTGTTTGCAGATTCAATTGGCAACAACAGTTTCGTCGTAGATACCCAGATGAGTTCTTGGACATAGCTAAGAACAGGTAAATTTCTTACCAATCTATAAAATGTAAATATAAGAAACTGTGTCACTTTTTGTCAATCTTCTTTGATTTGTCCAAGCTTATAGCTACGTGAGTTACGGGTCTATTGAGTAACCTCAGCTGCTAAAAAAGTTTACAACCGTTTTATCCTCATAGATATATACTGGAGGTTCTGTTACTATATATCTAGCTAAGTTTTAATTTTCTCCAAGTGTTAGTGAAGCTTTCATGAAAAAAACTCCATTTCGTCTTTGGTTTTATCTTTTGATATGTGAATAAATACAGAGCCAAAGGTGAATACCAAATGGACTATGTACCTGCTCCTAGAATTACAGAAGCTGACAAGAAAAACGATAGGAAGTAAGTTCTTTGCACCTCTAATAATCTCATGGACTGTTGTTGGTGATCGATATTTTACTCTTGGAATATCCTCTCAGGTCATTATATAGAGCTCTTGACAAAAAATTGTATCTTCTCATCTTTGGCAAGCCATTTGGAGCTACTAGTGACAAGCCTGTCTGGCATTTCCCAGAAAAAGTCTATGATTCTGAGCCAACTCTTCGCAAAGTGATGATTTTATATTTCTAGCCATAACACCATCAATTTTTGTTTCTGTGCTTATTGTTATTATGTGAATTCGGTATTTGCAGTGTGCAGAATCTGCTTTGAAGTCAGTCTTAGGAGACCTCACGCACACATACTTTGTTGGAAATGCTCCAATGGCTCACATGGCTATCCAACCTACAGAAGAAACTCCAGATTTGCCGTCTTATAAGGTAAAGAACAAAGCTTCAAAGGGTTTAATGAGGTTTCATTATCTAAGTACTGAACTTGACGGATTTGTTTTGATTCTTCTCCTTTTCTTTTTGTTGTTGTGTAGAGGTTCTTCTTCAAATGCAGTGTAGTAGCAGCATCGAAATACAACATAAGTAACTGCGAGGATTTTGTGTGGGTAACCAAAGATGAGCTTTTGGAAATCTTCCCTGATCAAGCTGAGTTCTTCAACAAGATGATCATTAGCTGAATCATCCTCACCACAAGAAACTCCTATTTTGAATCCTTTCTTCATCCATCATTGTGATCCTTGTGTTTTTAGACAGTCAAATCTAAAGCATGGTGTTGTGATTCTTGTGAATAACCAGACCAAACGATGTATCTGGTTTCTTAGACAACCTTTTTATATACGTCTTGGGAAGAAATCACATTTTTATATACATCTCCTTTTGTGAACTCGTTTTTATAAAATCTTAATGGCAAAAAATATAAATTTGGTTATACAATGTTGTAGGTATGTCAAAAAAGTTTATATATAATATGTTGGGCCTAAACACATATATTATTGGCCCATTGGGCTGGAAACCTAGTATCTGATTTTGTTTACAAACCCAAATCTTCATTTCATTTTTGTCGGGTCAAATAAAAAATGCAATTTCAATTTTAACCCTAGCAGGTAGGTTTCATTTCTATGTCACTGATCTTCCTTAGAAGAGTCAAGCCGTTATTTGTATCTTGTTTAGCTTCTCCTTCTCAGCGCTGCTTCTTATCTCCATCGCTTACGAGTCAGCTATTTCGATCGTTTCACGGCTCCAGAATAATGGTAAGCTCTTCATTTCAAAGTGGATTCTCACCGGATTTCGAAATTTTCTTCTGCCATATTTGTTTAAGTCTGAGAAATGAATGTTTTGTTTTCTGAATTCACAGTCAGAAGCAGAGAAGAAGATCCTTACAGAGGAGGAGCTTGAGAGGAAGAAGAAAAAGGAAGAGAAGGTATTGACTTGTCATTTTTATTTTTTTCTCCAATTTCTCACAAACATTTTTATTGATCAGCTTGGTTATGTTGTTCTCGTATAGCTTGAACTTGGATTGATTTTAACGTTTACAATCTCATAGACGACTGTGGTTGAGAGTTTTCTTGTTCAGAAAATAGTGAGATTCGATAATGATGCTTTTGGCATGTCTGTGGACAATGTTTTTATTTGGATAACTAAGGATTTTACCATTTGGAAATTGGAACTGATGAGATCGTAGATAGATAGAATGCGTTTCTTTTTTTTGTATATAATATTGGAAGAAAGGTTAAAGCAACCATCTTCACTATATCAGAAATTCAGAATCGAAGATATACTCGAAACTGATAGTTTGATTTCAATTTTTTTCTAGGATGAGAGGTAGTAAGTTAGTATTAATTTGATTTTTGCTTTTTGCCAATCTCGTCGATATCTGAACCTCAATAAGTAGCTCTTCCTATATAATATCGACCTTAAAAGTAAATATGTTTACAATTCTTTATAGAATAAAGAAAAGGAGTTAAAGAAACAAAAAGCTTTGGAGAAAGCGAGGCTTGCAGAACTGAAGGTAATCTCTGAGGAACTCAATTATGCATTTTCGATTCCTGCGCATATCCATAATTTTTTCCCTAGGACTTGACAATTTTATCATGGTGTGTTCATGTAGGCAAAACAGGCCAAAGATGGAACCAATGCCCCTAAGAAGAGCGCAAAGAAGACTTCCAAACGGGATGCATCAGAAGAGAATCCTCAGGATTTTGTGGACCCTGAAACTCCTCTCGGTGAAAGGAAAAAACTTTCTTCACAGATGGCTAAACAATACAGTCCTGCTGCTGTAGAGAAATCGTAAGTGTGTAGAGCTTTCTCTTTGTCAACCTGGTCATTCATCCCTAAAAGATTTCTCGAGATAATCTCAATGTTATTCTGTAATTGCGTCAGATGGTATGCTTGGTGGGAGAAATCTGACTTTTTTAAGGCAGATGCTAAGAGTTCCAAGCCACCCTTTGTTATTGTAAGGCTTTATTTGATTCTTGAATTCATGTTCGCTCTGGATTGGACCTTCTTTTATTATCTTCTCGACTACTTAAAATTGTGCAGCCTAACTCAATTGAGAAAATATTCAGCTTCGTAAATTATTAATACTATTCTGAACATTCTTAAAGTTTTCTTAAATCCGTTGATTGATTCTGCAGGTTCTTCCTCCTCCAAATGTTACTGGAGCCTTGCACATTGGCCATGCGCTAACATCTGCAATTGAGGTTTCTTAGCAAACTGTTTGATGCTATTGATGATGTCTATTGTTCCTCGCGGTGATCAGCGGCTTATTATTTGGCAATGCAGGATACAATTATTCGTTGGAAGAGAATGTCTGGGTATAATGCTTTGTGGGTACCCGGTGTTGACCATGCTGGTATAGCTACACAGGTTCGAATCTCATGTCCCATATTATTAGACATTTCAACCTATTCCTCTTTTGGACTGAATGCTTGTAGTTTTATTTTATACACTTTATATCATATTCTTTGCTTGGATGTACATTCTAGGTTGTGGTTGAGAGAAATATCATGCGCGATAGAGGAATGACTAGGCATGACGTTGGCCGTGAAGAATTCGTAAAGGAAGTGAGTTGACAAAATAATCATATATCATTTCCCCTTTTTCGTTGTTTAATATTCTGTTGTGTTACTTGTGAAAATGGAAAGGTGTGGAAGTGGAAAAACCAGTACGGTGGCAAAATTCTAACACAATTACGGAGGCTAGGAGCTTCTCTCGATTGGTCTCGTGAGGTAAAATTCAGTGATTTCTCAGAAAATTGGCTAATGTTCAATTTGTTTTGCCATTAGAATATTAGATAAACTTATATGTAATAATGTAAATGAACCCTTTATTTTCACTTGTGTTCCTGGGCTATCCATCTTACTGATGTGTTTTTGCCTGTTAACTTGTAGTGTTTTACACTGGACGAGCAAAGATCAAAAGCTGTCACTGAGGCCTTTGTACGGTTATACAATGAAGGGCTTATCTATAGGTAAATTGAAGTCTGACATTGTTCTCTGAAATTCTTGTTCTTAAATAGGAATTTAGTATTCTTTTATCTTTCATTTATATTGTTTAAAGAACACACTTTTAACTGAAGTTATGCCATGACTTGTGCAGGGATATTCGGCTTGTTAATTGGGATTGTATTTTGAGAACAGCCATTTCTGACGTTGAGGTAAGTCAGTAGCTGTTAGACTATGATTATAAGACGGCTCCTCTTTATGTGAAGTGTCTTATATCTGTAGGTTGAGTATATTGACATCAAAGAAAAAACACTACTAAAAGTTCCTGGCTATGAGAAGCCAGTAGAATTTGGTCTTCTTACTTCGTTTGCTTACCCTCTGGAGGGAGGCTTGGGTGAGGTTGTTGTTGCCACTACCAGGGTGGAAACAATGCTTGGGGATACTGCTATTGCTGTTCATCCTGATGATGCAAGATACAAGCATCTTCATGGGAAATTTGCTGTGCACCCATTTAATGGACGGAAGTTACCAATTATCTGTGATGGAATACTTGTTGATCCAAAATTTGGCACTGGTTGTGTTAAGGTACACAGGCTCTCTCTTATATATTTGCATGCTATGTTTTCTGCCCCAACTAGTTGTTTTTTCTTGTGTCAAAGTTAATTTAGTCTTGTCTTCTAGATTACTCCCGCCCATGACCCCAATGATTGTGAAGTTGGAAAGCGCCACAAGCTGGAATTTATAAACATATTAACTGATGATGGAAAAATCAACCGAAATGGTGGTTCTGAATTTGCAGGGATGCCACGCTTTGTAGCTCGTGAGGCAGTCGTTGAAGCTCTGCAGAAGCAGGTAATTCTGTAACTTGTCAAGTAATATATAAATAGAATTTTTTTTTACTGATTGTTGCCTGGTTTGAGAAGATATTGTTTCAATGTGTGTGGTTGCTTGTAAGTGTCTTCTATATCTAGACTGTTTTGTCAATATATTATTCAGGGGTTGTACCGAGGTGCCAAAAACAATGAAATGAGGCTTGGACTTTGCTCAAGAACCAGTGATGTTATTGAGCCAATGATAAAACCTCAATGGTACGTTAATTGCAGCATGATTGGAAAGGAGGCTCTTGATGTTGCTATCACTGATGAAAACAAGAAGCTCGAGTTTATACCCAAGCAGTACACAGCGGAATGGAGAAGGTCCTATCTTTTAAATTATAATTTACCCTATGGTTCCTTCATTTCCCGATTTATTAACGTTCATACTGCATTGTATGGATACGCCGCGATAGGTATTTAAGATTTCATTACACCATCTATTAACGATTACAAACTTACAGATGGCTAGAGAATATACGTGACTGGTGTATTTCGAGACAGCTTTGGTGGGGCCACAGAATACCTGCATGGTATGCCGCTCTAGAGGAAGATCAGCTCAAGGAGGTTGGTGCGTACCAGGACCATTGGGTTGTTGCTAGAACCAAAGAAGAAGCTCAAAAAGAGGCTGCTCAGAAATTTTCTGGGAAGAAGTTTGAACTCACTCAAGATCCTGATGTACTTGATACATGGTTTTCTTCTGGGCTGTTTCCATTCTCTGTTTTGGGATGGCCAGATCAAACTGACGACTTTAAAGCTTTCTATCCAACTTCTGTTCTTGAAACTGGACATGATATTCTCTTTTTTTGGGTTGCTCGTATGGTTATGATGGNGTTGCTCGTATGGTTATGATGGGAATGAAACTAGGTGGTGAGGTTCCATTCAGCAAGGTACGTGTAAATTTAGAGTTAAAAAAGGATCATACCTTCCTTCCTTTTAGATGCAAGTACTACTTTGTGACCTGTACTTATATTCAAAAACATATTAATTGTGTTTACTATAGGTTTATTTGCATCCTATGGTACGTGATGCACATGGACGTAAGATGTCGAAATCTCTAGGAAATGTCATTGATCCGCTTGAAATAATAAACGGAGTAACTCTTGAAGGTCTTCAAAAGAGATTAGAAGAGAGTAATTTGGATCCAAAAGAGCTGGTTATTGCCAAAGATGGACAAGTGAAGGACTTTCCAAATGGTATCCCTGAATGTGGTACTGACGCTCTTCGGTTTGCACTCGTCTCTTACACTGCTCAGGTACTAACCATTGCACACATCCCCAAATACTCCTCCAGTGTATATTTTCTAAACTAACATTGCTCCATTCTTCATTATTTTCTAGTCTGATAAAATTAACTTGGACATCCTGCGAGTTGTTGGTTACCGTCAATGGTGTAATAAACTGTGGAACGCTGTCAGATTTGCAATGATGAAGCTTGGCGATGATTATAACCCTCCGCAGACTCTAAGCCCAGAAACCATGCCGTTCAGCTGCCAATGGATTCTCTGTGTTCTAAATAAGGCAACATCAAAGACAGTGGAGTCACTGGATGCATTTGAGTTCTCAGATGCAGCCAACACAGTATATGCATGGTGGCAATACCAATTCTGTGATGTTTACATTGAAGCAATCAAACCCTATTTTGCTGGTGACAACCCAACGTTTGCTTCAGAGAGGGCTCATGCTCAACATGCTCTCTGGATATGTCTGGAGACCGGCTTGAGACTCCTTCACCCGTTTATGCCTTTTGTTACTGAAGAGCTATGGCAACGGCTCCCCTCACCCAAAGACACTGAAAGAAAGGCGTCTATCATGATATGTGACTACCCATCTGCCATAGAGGTTAGTAAGATTTTCTTAGTAACTTGTCATAACTGTTCGTGTTTCTAACTATTTTTTTCTGATGTGGTGAACCCACCCAGAACTGGACAAATGAAAAAGTGGAGACCGAAATGGAAACAGTTCTAGCGACTGTGAAATGCCTGAGGGCACTGAGGGCAGAGTTGCTGGAGAAACAGAAAAATGAAAGGTCTGAGTATATATAATTAGTATTCGTATTCGAATAACATTTTGAGACATTTCATAATCCTCGTGCATTTTTCGACTATACCATGACTAAAAAGGTTACTGTTTGCTGTGTACATGTTTCTCAGGTTACCTGCTTTTGCTCTTTGTGAGAACAACTTAACATCTGAAATTGTAAAATCTCATGAGTTGGAGATCAGAACACTTGCAAATCTATCATCTTTAGAGGTAAAGTCTATCTTTGATTTATTTGTTGCGGCTTCTCTATTATTTAATGTATCATTTATGAGTTTCTTCGGGGCTTTGGTATAGGTTATGTCAAAAGGAGAACACGCAGCCCCACCTGGATCTGCAGTTGAGACGGTGAATGAGAACCTCAAGGTGTATCTCAAAGTGGACGGAGCCATTGACACACAAGCTGAACAAGAAAAAATCAGAAACAAGATTGATGAACTACAAAAGTAAGTCCCTGGAAGCGTAATTTTGATTGTTTTGAGTCGCATGTTGAATCAATGTTTTTTTATATATCTTGTTTCATCAGACAAAAGGATAAGTTGCAGAAGATAATGAGTGCGTCTAATTATGAAGAGAAGGTTCCTGCAAATATAAAAGAAGACAACGCTACTAAGCTTGCTAAGATTCTCCAAGATTTCGATTTCTTTGAGAAGGAAGGTGCTCGTCTTGCTTCAGAGACTAGCAATTCAGGAAATCAATAAATGGATCACAAGATTTGAGAAACTACTTTTGAGTTTTGACTATATTTTGATTACATACATCTCTTGAAAAAGAAAGTTTATTTGTTTTGAACAGATTGTTTACAAACATCAAACACCATTTGTTTTGGTGAACGTCAACATCACATGATTAGTTCTTTGTTTATTGCTCCGAAGCTTAGTTCTTAACCGGGTCAACCCGGTCTGAATAAGCACAGGTTCGTAATAACTTTTACTATTTACTTCAAAATACTTAAAATCTCGAGGCTAAATTGCCATAATTGTAAATATAAAAGCTTGTAGGTTAACTCATAAGCATGATCATAAGAAATTACAGCAAAAGGTTAATTGGGTTACTGAAGGTCGTATATAAACCAATAGCTTTTTAATGATCATGTGTTTGCTGCTTCTTATAACGTCAAGTTTCTCATTAAATATTCAACATGTTATATGATTTCTCTTCTTTGAGTTATATTCAACATGTTATATGACCTGGATAAGGAAGCTCTCAAAATATGACCAAGTGTGACATATCATTATATTCAAACATATCTTCATTATAAATCAAATAGAAGTCAATGGTTGTTTGGTTCGTATTCCTGCTTAATATTTATATACACTCACTACCCTAAATCTTGTTCACATGACCCACACCTATATCATTGTATATATTTGACACATAACATAATACTTTAACAAAAGGTTATGTATTAAATATGTTATTTTGGTGGCCCCATCTATTCACATAATCACACTTTTAAACAAACCCTCTCTAGCTCTAGGTGTTTTCCTCTCTCGGTTACACACCTTTTTATTAGATTATTGTTTCAAGTTTCTATCGTCAAGCATGTGCTATGATTGGAATCAATTAAAAATTGTAGGGTTTAGAAAAAACTCTTAAAATAAATAATTACTTCTAATGGTCAAATGTAATAAAATGGTTCGGTGAGAATTTTCTTAACTAAAGTAAAACTTTACCGTTATAATAATCCAAACAATCCTAGTTTGTGAAGTTATATATACACACAAATATATATATATATATATATCAGTCGAATAAACTCATTAAATTTTTGATTATAGTAAAAGCCATGAATCTTGGGACCTTTAGTCAGTTTTACATTCAATTTCTTTTGGATCTATTTGACGATTCATTTAATGTTTGATTTTTCTTTTTGTAGAATTATTTCTGAAACAAAGTTAATGTCGTGGCATGTAGCCACCGTATCAATTTCTACGTACCAACTTCATAAGTGATAAATAGGTTTCTGTACATATGCTTATTGATTAGTCGATTTTAGAAAACAGAAAAAAAAAACAACCTCCAACATTTTATGTTTCAACAAACAATATTTTTGAGATTCATGAGAATAATATTCAAAAACACATAGTTATGTGTGTAACTCGTGTTTCTTTGTAGTTAAATATAATGGTTAGGATACTCTCTAATCAATATTTAATTTGATTCAGACATATTAACATTTGGCATGTGCTTTGGTTAGCTTTTAGGTTCGAAAAAAATCAAAACGTGTGGTATGTATTATAAATAATTTGAAGGTCAATAACATCACCTTGACTTATATATACTAATAACATTAGGCTTTGTGTGGTAAAAAGGTCTAGTTTGTACATAATACGTAATCTCCAATGTATTACGTCTTAGTTTGATTTTAAAGTGTTATTCATATGCAAGTTTCTCATTTTGGTCGGTTTTGTTGGAAATTTTGCATATGTGTTTTGTTGAATAAATAGCATCAAAATGGTACACAGTTGGAAATAGGTATGAATGGTACTTGTTTTTTATAAATGTTGTGAAATAAATGAAGCATACCAATTTTGTTTATTCTTTTGTCATGGTGGTAGCTAACATATGAAACATAATTCGAATTATTTTAGATATTTATTTTTAAGATATAAAGGATCTCTCTTTAACCAGAAAAAAAAAATCAAGAATCCTGAACCAGTAATTTTATGAGCTACCACCACATAGGGAAATGATTTTGATTTGTTTCCAATATGCAGAGAAAAAAGTAAAGAGGACAAACTGGAAAGAATCAGAAGCATAGGGGCTTGTGTAACCAAAATCATTACATTTTTTTTCAATTAATTGCATTAGAGATAAAACAAAAAAAAAGACAAGTAATGAATTAGAAATGGACGAAACTGTAATAAAAAAGTTGGTTCAAATACGTACGAAGGACCATTAATATATAACTTTGTAATTATTTGATGGTAAATATTAAATAACACGAAAACCCAGAAAAAAAAAAAGGAATGATGATCATAAGGTCAAAGCTTAGCAGTTGGGCTATTTTCATTTTTATTTATTTTAAAGTGGTCTAAAAAAACCTATGCTGAAATAAAGTTTGACGCCTAGAGGAAACTTCTTCATTTGGTTAAATCCCAAATCCCAATAAGGTAATTCTTGTGGACAATTAGGATTGGACAAAACATAACCAAATATTCTCTTCTTCTAAATATTTACTCGTGGATTAATTTATTATAATATCACCAAATATATTTTATTGGATAAAATTATATTAATTTTTTATATAGATAAAAATATAATTTTTTTTAACAATATATTTGTATTAAAAATTATAATTTTTTATAAAAATATATTTTTGATTTAATGTTAAAATTTAATGTTTATTGTTTACATTTATTATTTATTATTTATGAATTAAAATTTAGTATTTATGGTTATGGTTTACTATTTAGTGTTTGGCTTTAGTATTATTTAGGATTTAAAATTTTGATTTAGAGATTAGAATTTAATATTTAAGGTTAGGGTATAATATATATTGTTTGGGTTTACTATGTATTGTTTAGGATTTATATAATTTTCTTAAAACAAAGTTTAATTTATAATTTAATTAAATTATTAAACGGTAATTTTATTTTAAATCAATTTTAATAATATTTATGGAATATAAATTAAATTTAGTGGTATTTAAGAGAATTGCACATAATAATAATATGGTGTGAAATTACAAATATAATATTTGAAAATAATAAAAATATTTTCAATATTTTACACGACGTAACAAGAAATACAGTACCATACAGTATTTTTCAATGGGCAATAAAATATCCAAAAAACTAAATAAATCATAACTTTTGAAAACTCAATTCATTCACTGTTTTTGTTTTGCTTATCATAAAGTTTTACATATTTAAATGTAGACTAAGTTTCACAGTATACAACTTTCATATATTTTTGTAGAAATTTAATACAATCAATAATGGATTATGGATACCAACCAAAACTCAAAAAGATTCTTGAAAAGCTATTTTCAACTAATGCATGCAAAGTCAAATGTATGATAAATTTATGTTGAATGTATTCTATTTCTTTTAGGTCAAAACACGTCACCTCAAGTATAACAATATTCCAGCTGGTTACTAATTATTAAAATAATTAAATAACTATATATCATCTATCTTTTATAAAAATAGATGACAATATCAATTATAACAATTTCTTCTTCTTTCTATATCATATCACAATTTTTTTTTTTAAGTTTTGATTTTTCTTTAGCTTCTTGTATACATACACCGACACATACATATGCATACACATATAAGCACGAGTTCTTCCAAAAAGAGACAAAAGAGAATATAAGGAAAAAATAAACATTTATCTTTTATAAAAACAGAAAGCTTTTGTTCTTTTTAATCTTTAACGTTAACTCATAAAATCACAATCCCTCTTGTTAGTGTTTTTCTTCTTCACCATCTCTCGTCCTCTGGCTTCTTCATTTTTTCAAAAGATTAGGGTTTTACGATGGGTAGGTTTGGGAGGAGCAACGAAGGAGGGGTTGGTGGAGTTAGACCTTACGTAAGATCTCCTGTGCCTCGTCTTAGATGGACGCCAGAGCTTCACCGGAGCTTCGTTCACGCCGTTGATTTGCTCGGTGGTCAATATAGTATGTCTTTTTAACCAACTTCATATTTTTATCTTTAAGTTTGAATATTTAGTTCTTGTTTAGAAAATTTTGACTTTGTTCCGCAATATGTATCAATAATCATCGTCTTCATATCCATGATTTAATTATGTTTCTACGTTTGGGTTTGAATGAAGCAGAAGCAACTCCTAAACTTGTTCTTAAGATGATGGATGTGAAGGGACTAACCATTTCACACGTCAAGAGCCATCTCCAGGTCAAATAAATTGTTTTGAAAAAATATATATATATTTCATTTATTTTTCATACTATATAGTATATATTGACTTGTACTGTTTATTTATGTATACTAATCACACTGCCTTATACACCTTAATTGTATAGTACTTTGAATATTTAAAATGTTTTTCATTTTTTGAATATAATGCAGATGTATAGAGGATCCAGACTCACTCTTTTTGGGAAACCAGGTACTAAATTTTACATATTATTTTGTTCAGTGAGAAGACATTACACTACACCTTATATATAAATTCACCACTCACTCTAGACCATTGTCATAAAATATTTAATACTGGTTATATTTATATTTATTGTAACAAGCAAAGAATAATTTGGCTATAGCCTTATAGGTAAATAGGTACTGCTTCTTTAATTTAATAACCAGAAAAAACAAAAGGGTAAAAAGAATATTCATCATAGTCATTAATTAAATTCCTGTTTTTTTTTAATTATGTATTTTTTGGGGGACAGGAGAGAGTTCTTCATCATCTTCAAGAAGAAGAAGAAGACAAGACACTGAAGAAGATCATCTTCATGACAACTTGTCTGTACACGCAAGGAATGATTGTCTTTTGGGTTTTCACTCTTTTAACTTTAGGTAAAATTTTATTTTTTATTTTATTTTTTTTAGTAAAAAATGGAAAGGGAATATTAATTTCTTTCTGACAACTGTTTTAATTTTATTCCATAAAATAAGTAATGCTATCATACAGTTTTGTTTGAATATGAATTGTCGAATTAATATTTTTTTTTTTTGGGAGAAGAGAGGAGACTTCAGCCACTTATAATGATGACGATGACTTTCTTAACATCATGAACATAGAGAGAACGAAGACATTTGCAGGCATTGGCGAGTCCATCAAATTTCAGTCTCATCACTTTCTTGAGGTATTAAATATATTTTAATTTTATTATATAGTTTGGTTTCGCATATAATAGCCGTTAAAAAAAGTTATACATCAGTAATAAAAATACTTACCAGAAATTAATTTAAATTAGCAAAATAAACTTAAATTGTCATTTTTGGTTACATTAAACATATCATGACAAGACTAATTAGAAACTGAGCTTTTACATATTTGTAACTTAGGGTAAGAGTACGAAGAACAACTGGAAAAACACATGGCGAGAGCTTGAAGAAGAAGATGAAGAACTATCGTTATCACTTTCGTTGACTCATCCTCATAATTATCAACAACGTTGGAGAAGTAATGGATCATCATCACTCAGTGAAACAAGTGAAGCAGTGTCATCATCTTCTGCTCCATTCATCTTCAGAGAGTGTTTTGCTTCTTCAAAGATTGATCTTAATCTGAATCTCTCCGTTTCTTAACTTCGTAGCTGAAGCTTTGTTCGTTTGTTTTTAAAAATCTAGTGCAGTGAACATGTAGGTTTGTTTGAAAACCTCCTAAAAATACTAATCTCTTAGTTGGGCTTTGGGCTTTGGGCTTTTAGATTTACTTCATATGCCCATTAACTCTCTTAATTCGGAATCCGGAGTCTATATGTAAATCATAACGGGCCTGTTACCATGTGGGCTTTAGTTCTCATACCTTGTGTGCTAATTTAACTAAATAGATTTACGAATCACTTGCTGTTGGGCTTTTCTAACTAATGTTATGTTACTAAAACACTGCGTTTGGATATATAAGTGGAAATTAAACGCTGCGTTTAAGAGTGGGTGTGTAATTTTATGTTGTCATTAAAATGATAATAATAGAAATAAAAATATTTCAAAAAAATGCATTGATCGTAGTGACGATGGTCGGTGGGGATGAATTTATCGCACCGTGTCGGTTCGAGATTTCAAACGGCGAGGCTCGAGGTTTCGTCCTCCGCTAATAATTCCTCCGGCGATATGTCACGGGGATCATTCCCTGTGCGGCGAGCTGCTTTGTTCATTGCCGCAATCTTCATCTCCTGCTTCGTACTTTACAGAGCCGCTGATTCCTTGTCTCTCTCCCCTCGCATTTTCAATTTCTCTGCTTATTTTGTAAGTTTCCTCTTCTCACTATCTTCTTCTCTTCATTTCAAATGTTCGTCAAAACTATTAAGTAATCATAGATTTTTAGGATCCATTGATCTCGAAACTCATTGAAATTGCAGTAAAATTATAGTTGAGCTACCAATTTAAGGTGCTTAGATTTTGCATGATATATGATATTGTGATTATGATGAACTTGAAACCAATGAGTATCACTTGTTATTGGTGAATGTATTCAAATGTTGGATTTGGTTTATTATGAATAGGATGATGAGGAACCTAGCCTTGAAAACGTTCTGCGTAATGCTGCAACGAGAGACAGGACAGTGATATTAACAACTCTGAATGCAGCATGGGCAGCTCCAGGATCTGTTATTGATCTCTTCTTGGAGAGTTTTAGAATTGGGGAAGAAACAAGCCAAATCTTAAATCATTTGGTCATTGTTGCATTAGATGCTAAGGCTTATACACGTTGCTTACAACTCCATATACATTGTTTCAGTCTTGTTACTGAAGGAGTTGATTTTTCTCAAGAAGCTTATTTTATGACTCGTTCTTACTTGAAAATGATGTGGACAAGGATTGATCTCTTGCGTTCTGTTCTTGAATTGGGATACAATTTTGTTTTCACTGTAAGTTTTCTTGTATCTTCTCTTTCGTAATTCAAGTGTTCTTTAACCAGTTTCATTCTTTTCTTTAGGATGCTGATGTGATGTGGTTTAGGAACCCATTTCCACGGTTTTACATGTATGGAGATTTCCAAATTGCTTGTGATCATTACCTCGGTCGATCAACCGACTTACATAATAGACCAAACGGAGGATTTAACTTTGTACGTTCCAACAATAGAACTATACTCTTTTACAAATACTGGTATGCTTCAAGACTGAGATTCCCAGGATATCACGATCAAGATGTTCTTAACTTTCTTAAAACAGAACCATTTGTATTCCGAATCGGATTGAAGATGAGATTCTTAAACACTGCTTATTTTGGAGGTTTATGTGAGCCTAGTAGAGATATGAACTTGGTTCGTACAATGCACGCGAATTGCTGCTATGGTATGGATAGTAAGCTTCATGATCTAAGAATAATGTTACAAGATTGGAAAGATTTCATGTCTTTACCACTTCATCTTAAACAATCCACTGGTTTTTCCTGGAAAGTTCCTCAGAATTGCAGGTAATTAACTAACTACACTTCATTTAAAAAAATTTCCAAATCTTTTGTGTGGTCACTACCATCTATTTGTGGTCATGAACGTTTTGTTTTTGTTTTCAGTCTTGATTCTCTTCGACGCTATGACGAATCTGGGGATGATGAAGAGAGTGATCCACCTGGAGAATCTCAAGACTAAAATGTGTTGAGTGTTAAGAGTGTGTTTGTTTGTATATATTGAGGTTATTTTTTTCAGAGAGAAAGAAGGAAATGGTCACAATCTCAGAGGCACGGTTTATAAACATGAGTATTGTATACTATCTATGTGTGGATATATCAAAATCAAAATTTAAAAATTGTAGAGAGATCGTAGATGGAAGTTCTTAAAATCATTCATGTTCATAATTATGCCTGTAAAATAATTGAAAAACATTTAGAGAAAAAATCAACTAATTAAAATAGGGAGATTATTATTATTATTATTATTATTATTATTATTATTATTATTATTATTATGATGATTATTATTATTATAAGTTTATAAATCTTCTTCACAAGTGATAATAAATAAAATATATGTTAAAATAAAATGAGAGAACTTTTTCTCTAACAATTTGACAAAATGTCAACATCTAGTAATTAACGATTTTCTAAACTCAATTGTTGTCTTGCACAAAACAACATATTCTGATGCAGAAAGTGATAGCTACATTTCCAAAGACGATAATGAAAACGAACATATTTATAACTAAAGTATGCAATAAAGGGATACGAAGAGAACATAGTCTATATATTCATAAAAGAGGACATAAACTTCCATGGAAGCTGAAACAAAACAAAAGTCTTAAAGAGGAAACTGTGTCTAATATAACTACAACCCACGTGCGTCCACCATGACCCCTCACGTGCATTCCAAAGCCTACATGAATGTGCGTATAAATAGATATGTATACATTCACATTTTAGATTAGATACTTTAGGCAAATATATGTATAAAGTATGAAAGGGTCAATATAAATTGACTGAACGAGAAATTAATATGGTTATATATTTTTTCTTAGAAGTTTATTAGTAATTTAAAGCTAACAAATAGTTTTTTTTCTTTCTATCAATAAGTTGACCAAAAAGAGAATTAATTGAATACATGCTCGAGTTGCATTAATGAAAGTCAAGAATCTTTGAAGTAGATGGACATTTAAAATATTCGTTGGACAATAATTCTCTCTCTACCCATTTTTTTGTATAGGTCTTGGTCAATTTCATGAATCTATATACCAATTATTACTTAGGTTATATGACATTCCATGGCCTAATATATATCTACTCATTAATTTAATATATAACACTCTGATTATTTGACAAATTGATCATTCTATGATGGCATATTGCCACTGATAAAATTCTAAATTAATAAGATATGAAGAAAACCCTATAACCAAAAGAAGGTTACGTATGCATGTGGCATGCGTGACGTAACATTAAACTTCTTAAGTGATGACTTTTCAAGATGGTCACTCTCGTTCTTCGTCTTCGTCGGATATAATCAATTCCGGCGGCAAAGGTGGCTCAGCTCATCTATGTAAATACCAAATTTACCCTCACATTTTGTAAGGCAACCTTAGATAGGTTCAACGACGTTTAACCTAAGAAGCTAGTTAACATTGTAAGTAATTAATTAATTGATAAAGACTCATCACATAAAATACGAAATGCTTCACAAAATTTAGTAACAAAATTCACTAATGTACCAAGTTAACAAGCTTTTATGTTGTGTTTTGACCAGATTAAATTGCTTCTCTTAAATCATAACTTTTTAGATATTAAAAAAATGCTACTTAAGATATATTTATTTATGTATATAATATTTTTAACTTTGTAGTTATAAATCTATGACTTGTTAAATCATAATATTCTTGTATTAGGGCAGTGAATGAATCGATAGAGTGAAAACAGTTTTTTCCTGTTTTTTTAACTAAGACAAAAGCAACTCTGTGTTTTTTTTTTATGTATTTTATATGTTCCTTTTTATTATTCGCTATTTTATTTTCATTTGAGAAATTAAAAGAGGCTAGCTGGCTATGTCACGAGTGTTTGTCTTCTGATGCCACTCTGAAATCTATACACATTTTATAAAATTAATAAATATAATGCCATATTTGTATATGTATAGATGTCTTTGTAATACTGTTCAATACATATCCACAAGGCTTGTCATCATGTCCCCATCAATATTAAATTTAACGGTCTATAATCACTAATCTTATTTCAACATTCATCTCTCCAAGTACAAAGTATGTAGTAACAAATCGTGTCACAACATAAAAATTTGCTTTATTCGTTATATATGGCTAATAGTTTCACAAAACTGGATACTAAAACAGTAAAATATGCATACTCAGACTCAGTTCTTTGGTATTAGGTGGCCGAACATCTTTATATTTCATATAGTAATACATAACAACAGATTGAAAATAATAATATTACGTACCTGTTACATATTATAAATATTTCATTACGACACGAATTTGAATAATTATGGAATGTTGGATGCTTCTGTTTGTATTATGCTTTTGTTGGAATATTAATATCCGATCCAAAATTGACCTATTATTGTAGACAGATATCTCTTGAATTCTGTTCATAACTTGCATGTGCAACGTGGGATATATAATTAATTAATTTATGAGTTAAATATATCATTAAGAAATTTATTCATTTTGTATGCATATAGTTAATAAATATATACATATACATGTGAAAGTTTTTTAAAATATTTTTTTATTTTCTAAATCAATTCACATGATACATGTAGTTGCATGCTCAGTAGTAAACCTAATAAATTCCATTTAGTACTTGGTATCATACAATTTAATTATATTACGGTTTATCAAGAAATTTATTCGTTCATAATAATAAAAAATTATTCGTTTGCTACGCTTATATATAGTTAATATGTATGTATATATATATATAATACTGTGTCATATTAAATTTATTCGTTTTCTTAAAATATTGTGTCATATTAAAAAAAAACTAATTTACATGATGCAGATACATGTACTTGTTAGCATTCAAATTCTAGTTGGTACTTAGTATAGTATCTTACAAATTAGATAATGTTTCATTCATGCCATTTTTCTTGTTTTTTTGGTAAATTTCCCTCATTACAATTTTAAAAATATATATATATTATATCAAGTTATTTGTATAGTTAACTAATTAATTATTTTCACTAATATTATAGTATATAACTAATGAAAATATACAATTAATGGAAAATGGCTCAACTGGTTGAAGAAAAAAAACTTAAGAAAAATATACGACATGAAAATCCAAATCCTAATTAAACTTATATCATTAAGAGTCGAATTCATCAAATATCAAAGCTTAAAAATGTCAAAAAGAAAAAAAAGCTTTAAAATAAATACTCCAAGGATTATCCCAACATATACAACCATCTCAAGCTTTACGAAATGGTTGATTTGGATGTGAAAATTTCATCTCTGTCTCAAGAGGAGCTCCACTACGACCATTAACGTTGCTTACAATTCCTCCATTAACGCCAAGAAAGTCCAAAGTCAACCTATCGGAGCCTCCCATGTTAAGATTGCTTCCAAAATGAAGATCGAAAATGCTACCAGACCGGCCTTGATGATCAGTTGTCTCAGCTAGAGAGTTCATTAGGCCTTGAAGGTTTCCATTATCACTATCTCCAAAGTCATTAACAACCATACTTGAAGGAGATGAAGAAGTTAACCCTCTTAGCAAAGCAGTAGAAGGATCATTGTTATCAACACCATTAGTGAAAAACGAAGGCACGTTTGTTTGGTCGGAACTCTTAGTGTTGTCTTGAAAATATCCGAGGTTGAACAAGTTGTTGTTGTTGTCGCCGAGGTTGATCAGACCATGAGAGTTCATGAGACTCTGATCGTTTGGTGTCAACAATCCTTGGTTCGGAGAACATTGCATGAAGAAATTGGTAGGACCGCGATTAGGGTTTGTAGACTGAGGAACAAAGTCTTCAAACTTCCCAGTAGATGAACGGTTCAGATTGTAACCTGCAGCTAGAGGAGTAAAACTAGAAGTTGAAGTGTTACCAAAATGGTTGTGAGAGAGAGCAGAAGCAGCACCGCCGTAAAATCCATGTCTTCCGCCGCCACCAGAGGCTGCCATTGCCGGGAAACTCACATTAGGGTTTCTTGCTGACTCTTGAATTAATGCATCACAGAATGCCCTGTGAGTAATGTAGCTATCCCTTCTACAATTACAACAAATAAAGAATTAAAAAAACGTTAATAATGATATAAAAAATCAATATATACAATAAACAAATAAATAAAAAACGTTAATATCAAATATATGTATAACCAATAATTTTTTTATTATCAAAATCAGTATTATTTTATTCTATTACATCAACTACCCCTACTATATCACGCTGACCACAGTAGTTATTAATTAAACAATGAAACCAACCACTCTTATACTCAAATCAAATACTATATAATATAATCAAAATTAATACTATATATTATAATATTATATAATGTAGAGAGAGAAATGACATGGGCCCCTGAAGGAGAGGAGTTACATAGAAAGAGAAACCTGCAAAGGTGAAGAAGAAGAAAACAAAAATGGGAATGCATGGAAACAAATCCAACTCACATGTGACCAAATTTAGCATCTTTTATTTTTCTCCTTTCTCATTCACTCTTTCACTACTCATTAACAACCAAACAAATATATTGATAGATCCTATGTCTATATATGCATATAAGTTCATGTCTCTATGTACGAAATATGATGTTCCGTGGCCAATATAAATGATATATCTATATGCATAGATTTTAGTCACAAGTCAATATACAACTCAAGTACTATATATAGCTTGTATATTCATTAGTTATAATTTTACTATTCACTGACCGACATGTTTTTTACTTAAGCAGAAGCCTAGAGTACTCTAACCTTAAAAATCTATAGCCGACATGTAAAATCAGTGGTAAGAAAAAAAAAACAAAGAGGTCAGTTTTGAGCAACAAATGATGATATATAACCACTACACTTGTTCTATGTATTAACTAACACATGTATTTTAATGTTTATTATTCATATAAAATACGAATAACTTATCGTATGAAATCAAAGAGTGTTACCTAGAGAATATGGTACCACAATCACATCGATACTCTTTGGTACCGCAAGTTTTAGAGTGAGCTTTCCAATCAGATTGAACAGCGTAACGTTTAGAGCATTTCTCACATTTCCATTTTTTCTCACCGTGCTTCCGGTAATAATGTTTCTTGATTCCGGTGAGGTCTCCGAGAGCACGTGAGGGGTCATGGTGGACGCATGTGACCTCCGGACAAAGATACACTTTCCTCCTCACTTCTTTGTTAGACTTTTGTTTCAACTTCCATGGAAGATTGTGTCCTCTCCTATGAAGCTGAAGATTCTGCTCTCTTTGAAACCCTTTGTTACATACTTCACATATGAACCTGTTCGTTGCCATTATTGTCTTTGGAGATAACGCTATCACTTCAGCATCCGGATCTAGTTTATTAAAACAATAATAATCACAAAAAAAAAAAATCATTAGTCAAAATACAATTATACACAAACACATCAAATAATCTAATCTACTTGTAAAAATTGATTAAACAAGCACAAAATAAAAATTCCAATTAACATATATTATAGACAAGATTGAATAAGAACAAATGATTGAGATTAGGGTTATATTATTTCACACGGAAGCTTCTTGTCTGAAATTTGAAACACAATTTAAAAAAAAAACTATATATATATATATATGTATGTATATAAGGTGCTTACTTGGGTTTCCAGGTTGGTTTCTTCGTTTCTTAGGTGGTGGAGCAACGGTGTTGGTTTGTGGAATCATTGTCATCGGATTCTCTTCACGGCTAAAGTTGTTTCCTCCGGTACCGGCGCCAGAGAGGAGGAAGGACTGAGTGAAAGATGATGAAATTGAGTTGTTGTAAGGTGAAGACATCTTCTCAGGTCTGATTTTGCTTAACCTACAAAGATCCATCAAAAAAATAATATAAAAATCAAATAGAAGATAGAGAAATCAAAACATGTTTCAGAAGACAACGAAGAACAGGAAGAATCCATAGATATTGACGACATAAGAAAAAAAAATCACTAGAAGACATTAACGAGAACAAAGAGAACAAGTATAAATCCAAGATTTAATTTGTAAGGTTTAGAAAGAAGACATAGTATAAGTTGTTTTTTTATTATACCCTTTTAGTTTTTGAGGATTCAGAGAAAGAAACCAAGAAGAAAAAGGTAAATTAAAAAAGCTAAAACTCAGAGACAAGAAACAAACCAAGTAGATGATGAAGAACAATAAGTCACTTATTACATATATATATATATATAAATACAAACCTCAAATAAGCCCTATCTCTCTCTCTCATTTTTTTATAATAAAGAAGAAAATAAATTTCCAAAAAGAGTCTAATATGTAGAAGCGCGTGCAATAGTAACACGTGAAATATACAAAAATTCTAAACGTTTGAAAAGTTAATTTGGTATAATAGTTGTATGATTCCATTTTGATATTTTTTTTATAAAATCAATGTAATAATAAAACTGACGAAATTATTATTTATTAATTTATTAATTTGAAATGAGGAATAGGTTATGGTTTGGGTGTCATTGTAAAACGGTGAAATGTGGGCACATGCGGGTGTGGTCAGGGGGCCACCTCAGACTCTTTCTCGTGTCTTTCTGATGGCTTCAAGACAAAACCTATCTCTTTCTCTTCATTTATTTATTGATTTTTGTCTTTAAACACCAAAGCCTTCTTTACTTTTCTTTTTACCTCGAATGTTAGTTTACGTATTAACCATGAGATTATACTGAAAATATTACTATTTTCTTTTTCTTAATTAAATGATTTGATGTCTTATTTGTTACATTGTTATTTTATTTTTTTGTAACGAATAATCTCATATATTTTAGTTAATGGTGATAAAAAAAAATGTGATATAATTTATGATTCTTTGAATAACACTATAATGAAGTTGTTCGAGTGTTAATTAATGTAGTTTAAAAATTGTATGAATTTTTTTAACTTGTGTTGCCTTTCTACTTAATAATGTAAATTGTATTTGCAACTAATAGCATAATAAATATTATAAACTTTTACCAACTTATTTATTGTATATGTATATATTTTGGTCTCGTATTTGTTTTATTTTTATTTTTATTTTTGTACAACTTTGAATGATGTCATTAGTAATACATGTAAAAGACATTTGGAATTGGGTCTCCGTAATGCGAAACGTGAAACGGACATTTGGGTTTACGTGGATATTTATCCACACATGCGTCTTACCTTCACAATGAGTCGTGTACTTCATGAACCACGAGTCAACGTTCTACCTTAGATCAGCTTTACAACTCAGCTTCTTGCTGTTTGTGGTCTTAAATAACCACAGTGACAGTTTAGTGACTTTAGTCTTAAAATCATTAGTCCAATTAAATTAACAACAAATTTTAAGATTATTGAATCTAATATCAGCATCATAGTTACCATTAAGACTAATAATCATTAATTTAATTAAATTTATAGAGATTTAAAAGCTAATTGAAGTGAATAAAATGTAACAAATATAGAAACCTATAAAATCCAATAATTTGTGATTTTTTCCAATTCACTGCAAATTTTAATATCATATAATGTGTATTTTTTTTTAAAAAAAGTCGACACTGAAATAACTATTCTGAATTTCTGATATAAAGAAAAAATTAAGAACATATATTGTTTTTATAGATAAGAATTTTCATTCCCATGTAGCAGAGATCATAGAATTGGCAACACCAGATTGCTCCAAGGTTAAATCAGATTCATACTCTAATGTCTTTGATTCACCTGGAATTGCTTGTGTTAGCTTTAATGGCTTCTTTCTCTCTGATTCCTCAAGATGAGAATAGCAGAAAGACCAAAGAAGCTACAATGAAGACAGCAAGTAACAAGATGTTAGAATATCTCAGACAAGAATCAATGTGACTTGTTAGGATTTGTAGACCTGAATTGAGTCGGTTTTGAGGAAATTCCTCTGGAGTCTTTGTCCGTTAGGTAAACGTATCCCAACTCTGCATTGAACGTTACGATCACCTCCCTTTGGTTCTTCTGGCAAAGGTGGTAATGTTGGCAACACCACAGTTTCAACTGTTACTTCTTCAGGTGTTATTGTTGACTGATCATCTGAGGACTCTTTCATATTGTTATCTTCCAAGGAAGCAGCTAATGCTCGTTGTAGTTCTTCTTCATCTTCGTCTTTAACAACATCCTCTATAAATGAATAAACTCAGATTAAAAACATTGAATGGACTAGAGTATGGAAGTTTTAGAGAAATTTGAAAACTAACCTTTGGGCTTGGAATGAGGAAAAGAGAAGCTGCCTCTTGGCCGTTTCTTTGAGAGAGAAGCAAAGTGTTCACGAGGACCATGGTCCATGAATAACACTAAATCCTCTAGTAAAGTGTCTGGTTCGACCATTCCATACCACATTCTCATCTTTTGACCTGTGGTTGGATCGATTACAAGCACCACGGGAATGGATTCAAGCTTGTAGTATGTGCAGACCTTTCTTCCTTCTGTGGTATCATCATAGACCTAGTACCGGAATAGGCTGTTGTTAACCAATACTGTTGATGCGAGTTTCAGTTAAAGGAGAAAGTTGTATACCTGCCAGAAGATGAAGTTGGCTTTGATAGTCTGAGAAACAGCCTCATTCGCCCACGTATCTCGATTTAGCTTATGAGAAAGAACACACAAAAAGTTGGGAAGTGAGTGGATATACAATTCTATTTGATCAATATTGTCAAGGTTGAGTCGAAAAAGAAATCCACAAAGAGGAACTTTTAGAGAATAACCATATGAGAGCTGAACTCGGTGGTAGATTGGAGGTTGACGAGAAGCCATTTACCCTGAGTAGAAGACCTAGCTTTTGCCTGAACAAATAACCATACAGAGAGGTTTAGAGTAAGAAAGCAGATAACAAATTAGCACATCAAGAAATGTTGTTGAAAACCTGTTCAAACGAGCCATGGAACATCAGATGGAAAGGAGGACGGTATAACGAGGCCAAGCTATCCCGTGGAGCTGATTCAGATGCAGATGAAGCACCTTCATCTGGTTCCCATATTCCCGGGCTTTTTGGCTCTTCACTGAAGTTACGGAAAGCAATCAAAGAAGATGGTTCAGGCAGAGAATTTCCCACCCTTATAGCCCTAATCACAAGTGCAAGTGAATGATGAGAGCTACATTCCACATGTACTATTAGAATATAGTAATATCAGCATAAAACAATAGACATATATCTACATAGAATGAACTCTTTAACTAAACCTTTCAACCTAAATACAAGTTCCGGATATAAGAAAGAACAAAGAAGAGAGTAAAAAAGGGACTAACCCATGATACATAGGGTCGCCATAAAGAGTCTCCCTAACAACAGGTAAAGGAGCACGGACTTCATCTACATTGTTCTGTAGTATCCTTTCATATTCTGTATCTGTACCCGCCCTATGGAATATAACATGATACCAAAAGGTTGAACAAACCATTAAAACAAATATACTTCACACTTCACAGTCGCCTTATTATAACATAATCATACCCCCAAGATTGTGCAGCCACGAGATCGTTGGACTCTGGCTGAGTGTGTGTACTAGATGGAAGCATGCCACCTTCATTTCCAATGTAAAATAGCTGAATAGCTTCCTCAAGTTTCCAGCTTGTTGCCTGTTAGTTAATAGAAAATTTTTACTATGTTAGTAACTTACACAAAGTGAAGAGAGCTTAACAAAATTAACAACACAAACCAATCAGTTCACACAAACTAAATTCTATACATAAACTAAAACCTGCTAAATCATTCTCTTAACAATGCAGATCGTAACACCACATAGATTTACTTACACGAAAAAGCCAGATCAACAGATAAATTAGGGACCCAATATAGGGTTTCAAGTCGACATCCAAAATTGTCAAGTAAATCAAGGTTAAGCTCACTCATACAAATCCATCAGTTGAACATAGACAAATAAAACATAACAAATCTACCAGTTTGGAGCATGAACCTGTAAGAACTGTCGGGCAGTTTCAGAGGTCTGTCCGACTGCGATTTCAAGGAAAGAAGAGACTAATCTCTGCTGGTCACTGGAAGACAACATTCCCTCCATTGATAATGCAACAAACCCTGAAATAAAACCTCGACTTTCTGAGAAACACAACAAAAACCCAAAATTATCTGAGTGATCCAATCAAAAAAAAAAAAAAACATACCCAGAAATGAAAACAAAGAATCAAACTTGCCCAGAAGATGAGGACTGAATAAGGAACTGAAGAGTCGGATCCTACGGTAGGAGAAGAAGAAGAATTAGGAACAACGACATAAGATTAAAATTATAATTATAATTTGATGTTTACTGGCAAATTCATTTACGCATAGGGGTGTCGAAATATCTTTAGTTTCGATTCAGTATTTGCTTCAGAAAATCCGAATATTCGGATATTTATGAATTGAATTAAATATTAAAAATTAGTATTATTTAAAAACGAAGCAAATATCAAATATTAAAAATTTAGATGTGAATATTCGATTCGATATATTATTTTATATTAATTATATATATACGAGAATTGTACAATTTTATCCATCAAATTAATTATGTTAATTTAAAAAATAAATTATATAATTTTTAAATAAATATAATTATTTTAGATAATTTTTATTTTTAATTTAATTTTATAATTATTTTTAAATTGAAACGAAGTGAATCGAATATTCGCAAATAGTTCGGATTTTAGCGAATATTCGAAAATCCCAATATTCGTTTATTTCGAAGCAAATACGAATCGAATAGTTACTGATTCGGGCAAAGCGAATTGAATCATAAAAACTTTCAAAATTCCGAATATTCGATTTGTGTCCATCCCTACAACGATTACACATACACTCTTTTTTGTTCATCGGATATAAAGACCATAACCCTTAAGTCGTGTCCAGTAATTCGTGCTAGGTAATGGGGTTGTTTATGACATTTCAGAAAAACAGATACCTAAGCCAAATTTTAAAATTTGCTAGGCGGTAGTCGGGCGTTTGGGCTGGAGTTAGAGTCTAGCAAAAAAATCGGAGATTAAACGGAAATTAGTCGGAATTAGTTTTTTAAGTTTGTTTTGTTAATTTTAAGTTTTTAATTTTATATATTCTAATTAAGTTTATAACTTTGATATATTATGACTTAAATTTCATAAATTTATCATTAATTTCATAGTTCCAGTTCACAAAATGACATTATTCTAACACTATAAATGATAACTAACAAAAAAGAAATATACAACTAAAAATAAATGGAATAAAAAAAATCGGTTAGACGGAAATTAATCGGTTAGGTGAAAATTAGTCGGTTAGGCGGAAATTAATCGATAATAAATCGGTATAACAATTAATCGGATCGATTAAAAAAAATCGGGATGACATCGCTTCGTCTACTGATCAAGAGGACGCTTAGACGACTATACGTCCAATTTTTATAACATGTACGCAAGTGATATTTGTCTATCAATGAATTTATTTTAAAACTTTGTCCCATATTACTAATCCTTGTATTATTAAAGTTGTTAGACTACCAAATCGATAGAGTTCATACGTCATCTAATGAAGGTGCAACAACAGTTTTTAGCAAAAGCACCAGCCATAAGTGTTTTAGCAAGCATAGGCATTGTATCAACAAGGGCCACAAGGCTCATGAAGAACCCATATAGCTTCGCTCTAAACTTTGATAAGTAATAACGCGGAACAACAGATAGATTCAATAATGAGGAATAGTACAGGAATCGATTTTCTTAGTAATATGACAATATTAATTAATTCATAGTTTATATTTTAGTTTATATTGTGGTTGTGTTTTAGAGCAACATCACCAAAAGTAATATGATGCACGAAGGACAAAGCAAGTAATTAACTGAATCTAATTTCTATTACTCAGACCTTTAATTAATTCTTTCATGGTTAACAATCAGAAATCAATAGTTACACAAAATAACCAATATAGCTTCGCTCTAAACTTAACATTCAGTGACATAATCTCAAAAGTCGATTAAATTCCAGCTAACATTGCTTAATCCACGTATGTGTACACGTGTAACTCTAATAACAACGTTGCGTGTCGGTCGCCACAACATCTCCCAAGCGAAGAGAATCACCGGCTATTCCCAGTTACTTTTAAACCAGGCTCTTCTATGTCTTCCACGTCATCCTCTGTATTCCCTGTCGTGGCCGTTATCAAATCTTATTTCGGAAATACTATAAAAATATTTAAAAACCCAAAAAGGAAAAAAAAAACAAAAACAGAAGGAGAAGGAGAGAGGAGAAGTGATTCGTTTGATTCTATCCAAAGAAGATCAAAGGTAAATCCATATAGGAATCTGAATATTGTGTCTTTCTCGGCGATGAGAATCAGCGGTTTGGAAATGATGCCATCTTCATCGGAGATTTTATCGTCTTCTTCTGCGGCAGCAATCGTAGCTCTTAACCTGAAGGAGGCTAAGAATTGGTGGTCTGATGTGAACGAATCTCCGGTGTGGCAAGATCGTATCTTCCATATCCTCGCTGTTCTATACGGAATTGTTTCCGTTATTGCTGTGGTACTGCTACTTCTGATTTTGATTTTTGAATTGTTGGGTTGATTTGAAATTAGAAGTAAGGAAATGGGTTGATCTGGAATCCATAGATTAGGTATTTGAGTTGAAGATTAAACCCTAAAGTGATAAAAAGGGTTTCATTTTTGATATAGATTCAATTGGTAAGAATACAATTGAGAGTTCCAGAATATGGTTGGACAACACAGAAGGTCTTTCACTTTCTCAATTTCCTGGTCAATGGAGGTGAGGGTTTGTTATCACTTATCACTTGTTAGCTTTTGATTTTTGTTTGGTGTATCTTATGTTGTTTGCCTTGTATTCTTTCTTATAGTTCGAGCTCTAGTTTTTATCTTCCGACGAGATGTACAGAATATGCAACCAGAGGTTTGGTGTCTCCATTAACATTTTGTTTTGATGGTTTCTGTGAATTTTCTAAATTTTCAAGTATTGCTTTGCTTTATGTTTTTTTTTGTGTCTGTAGATTCTGCAACATATCTTGCTTGACATTCCAAGTCTTGCTTTCTTCACTACTTATTCGCTGTTGGTTCTGTTTTGGGCTGAAATCTACTACCAGGTAAAGCCTTGATTCTGTATATAGTTTTGAATTTTGTTTCTGGTTCATTTTGTTGATGTTTACTCCATACCGACAGGCACGTGCTGTATCCACTGATAGACTGTGGCCAAGTTTCTTCACAATTAATGCAGTTGTGTATGTTATTCAGGTGAAACTACTTTCTATTTAGTCGTTGTAATATCTGAGAAACTCTCAAAGTTCGAGCTTGGTGGAACCGGCTTGAGCTTAATCTTAGATTGCATATCTATCCATTTCTTTAGCTTCCCAAGCTTTAATATTTCATATGAATGTATTTATTTCAGATTGCTCTTTGGTTGATATTGTGGTGGAAGCCTGTTCAAGTTATGGTAATCATATCCAAGATGTTCTTTGCAGGTATATATGAAGTATAACTAGTCCTTGCACAGAGACTGATTCTATTCTTTTATGTTCTTTAGGTCTCACCTCTTGTCAATATACATTGCAGGTGTCTCCTTGTTAGCAGCCCTTGGTTTTTTATTATATGGAGGAAGGTAAACGTGTTGCTACCTGCATATACTATACCATGATAGTATCTTAGTTTTATATGCTTGTTACCTGCCGCCACATATTGTCCTGTCACAGATTTATCGTCTTTGACAACTATTTCTTTGCAGGCTTTTCCTAATGCTGCAAAGATTTCCAGTAGAATCTACAGGGCGACGCAAGAAGCTACAAGAGGTGAGCAATGATCATTATATTTTCAACCAAAGTAAAGTTGATTTCGTATTTCTGTTTCTTGAATCCTTTATGTTTTGTATGTATTATAGGTTGGTTATGTGACGAGCATATGCTTTACATGTTTCCTCATCAGATGCATCATGGTAAAGAGACATACACATTATGTTGTATCTTGTTTTGATTAAAATCTCTTTTGTTAGTCATCGATTTCCGAAACACAGCTAAGTGGATCATCTTTTATATCATTGTCTATTAATGGTTTTAGATGTGCTTTGATGCGTTTGATGATGCAGCAGATCTTGATGTTTTAGATCACCCAATCTTAAACTTCATATATTACCTGGTAAGCTCTCTATTTACATCTTGAACCACCATAGAACATGATGTTTTGGATCTTGGAATCTTAATATGAAAATCTCTAAACAAAACTCTGTAATGTTGTTTACTTAACAGTTGGTGGAGATATTACCTTCTTCTCTGGTACTCTTTATCTTAAGAAAGCTTCCACCAAAACGCGGTCTCACACAGTACCATCAAGTCCAGTGAACACCAATGGTTCCTTTAATAGTTAACAAAATAACAGAGAAACACATAAGAAAGAGCTGAAAAAGGAGTCCAAAGATGAGATGATATCTTCTTCTTTTTTAATGGTTTAAACGGGAAGTTTAATATTGTGTACTGTGTACATTGTAAAAGGTTGTAGAAGAATGGGATTGTGATTTCTTTCTAACTAAAATTCAATGTGGTTGAATTAGTATAGTCTGATGTGTTTATTGTATAAAGGATTAAATTTGTAGGAAAATTTTGCTTAACAAATATGTATGTACAAAAACAACCTATTTAAAATGAAATTAATGTAGAAAGAAAATAAAATAAAATGAAATAATAAAAAAGTAGATGTCGTGGCATTAATATCATCCCTGTTATATTGGGTTTGATTCCAAGCCTCCAAATTGTCTTTTGTCTCCTTTGCCATTTTTTTTTTAAAAGCGCTCTCTCTCTGCTTCTTCTCAATTTTCACAAATAAATTCATCAGAATGATTATAGATTTCTTCTCTCTCTCACCCTGAATACGAATTCCAAGTGATCATATTTTTTCCTTTTTTGTTTTTAAATTTCGACGCATTTCTCTTGGGAAGAATAAGCTTCTGTGAGAGGCTGATTCATTATCATCTCTCAAGTATTTGGTTGAAGAAAATGGAAGGAATTCAGCATCCAATACCTCGCACTGTTGAAGAGGTCTTTAGCGACTTTCGTGGTCGTAGAGCTGCTCTCATCAAAGCTCTCTCTACTGGTCACCTCCATCTCTCTCTTTGTTTTTTTTTTTGAATCTAAGCTATTTTGTTTCTCAGAGAATAAGCAACAGCATCTTGTGATTTATTTATGTATAATTTGCGAGCTTTTTTATATGTTTATACTCTATTTGCAAATGAAAAAAAAAAACAAATTTTTGTTTTGTTTATATTTTTAATAGGATTTGACGATTTTTGGGTTTATTTTGTTTTGCAGATGTTGAGAAGTTTTACCATCAGTGTAACCCAGGTGAGTTATTGAATCTTCTCTCGTGGCTTATTGAATCTTCTCTCGTGTTGTTACATTTGATTTCAACAAGTGTTTATTTATTACTGGGATTATATTGTTTTAGATTTTTTTAGTTTCTATTGGATTACTTTCCCTGATTATATATTCATGTTCTTCTCTGTGTTAAATTGCTTATTGCAGAGAAGGAAAATTTGTGTCTTTATGGACTACCAAATGAGACATGGGAAGTCAATCTACCTGTAGAGGAGGTCCCTCCTGAGCTTCCTGAACCAGCGTTAGGCATCAACTTCGCTAGGGACGGTATGCTTGAAAAAGACTGGATCTCTTTAGTTGCTGTTCATAGTGATTCTTGGCTTATCTCTGTTGCATTTTACTTTGGTGCACGTTTCGGATTTGGTAAGAGTGAAAGGTATGATTCCTTCTCTACTCAGTCTTCTATGTTGATTTTGCTTGAAGCTACAATGACCTTTATGTAGCTAATAGTAACAATTGTTGTTTGTTGTTGTCTAAAGAAGTGAACACACGTTTTGAACAGTTGTTGTTGTTGTCGTTGTCTGATATTGTATAGCCAAATAGTGTTGTTGTCTTGTTTCTGAGTTTATTAATACTTTTCAGGAAGAGGCTCTTCCAGATGATAAATGATCTCCCAACCATTTTCGAGGTTGTAACTGGTAATGCAAAGCAATCCAAAGATCATTTTGCTAACCACAACAGTAGTAAAATAAAATCTAGTGGTGGCAAGGTAGATGTTTCTGTTTTCTTCATTTTTTTCTCCTCTCTCAGTCTATGTATCTCTGTTGGGTTCTTATCTCCATTGTTTTCTCATGCAGCCTCGTCATTCTGAATCTCACACTAAGGTTTCAAATATGTCCTCATTTCCAAGAGAAGAAGATGAGAGTGGAAATGAGGAGGAAGATGATGAACAAGGTGCAGTTTGTGGTGCTTGTGGAGACAACTATGGAGGAGATGAGTTCTGGATTTGTTGTGATGCTTGCGAGAAATGGTTCCATGGAAAATGTGTGAAGATCACACCTGCAAAAGCTGAGCACATCAAACATTACAAATGCCCGACTTGTAGTACCAACAAGAAAATCAAAGCTTGAAGTTGATGATAATAACATTAGAAACTGTGAAAGAAGAGAAAAGTTTTCACAATTGAACAAAAAGACAGAACAAGTGTTTAGTTGTCTTTTAATGGGATTGAGACATCCTACAGTTAGTAATGTCTCTCTCTCTCTCTCTCTCTATCTCTGTTTCTCTTTGAAGTTAAATTGTTAATGTTAAAATGGAATGACTAATTAGTCTTATATTATGATTCTGAGAAAATTTAAGAACGTTTTAAAAAAATGAGTACGAAATAAAAAGCCCAATAATAATACATAAAGCCCATAAGAAGCCCATCTGATATTGTGATAAGAAAGAATGATAGAATAAGAAGAATGATCGCAGGAGAAGAAAAAATCGAATAGTGGAGAAAATGACGAAACCTTTGGGTACTACCGGCGAATTTTTCCGGCGAAGAGATGAATGGAGGAAGCATCCAATGCTTTCAAATCAAATGAGACACGCTCTTCCTGGACTTGGAATCGGCGTCGCTGCCTTCTGTGTATACCTCGTCGCTGAGCAGATCTACAGCAAAGCTTCGGTTCCTTCNCAAATGAGACACGCTCTTCCTGGACTTGGAATCGGCGTCGCTGCCTTCTGTGTATACCTCGTCGCTGAGCAGATCTACAGCAAAGCTTCGGTTCCTTCCAAATCATCTAATCAACACCAGAAACAACCTGCTCCGTCTCACTGAGAAGAATCGATCTTCTTCAAAGAGGTTAATCATTGATGATTGATTCACCTTGTGTCTTAATTTTTTAATTTTCTTCGTTGTTCTTTGGTTAGTTTGAAATCAATACGTTTCTCGTTTATGTGAAAATTGATATTTGCGGTTAATAAGATATTCTTCTTTATAACAAAATTGATTTGATTAATTCGTTTGAACCTGGAGACATATGAAATGTATTTGCAAAGTGATCTTAGTTTTTTTTCCCATTGGCATAGAGTTACATAAACAACACCAGCTTAAGTTTGTGAATATGTCTGAATCCTGATCAATAATAGTTCTTGCATAGCTAAAGTGGAAGATAAGATTGAGAATGATAAAAAATGTCACGCAGGATCATAGTATTGAGGAAATGTTGATTATAACATTGGCTTGAAACAGTAGCACAAGGCTGAACTCGAGGCTTCTTCTCTATTACTAGTTTTAGTCGACTCTCTTGATAATCTTTTTGTATTGGACACAAGCTTGTTGGCTCATCAAAGGTTCTCTTTGACTCTTTGTATCCCACAAGTTAAGATTTCTCTTATTTGATTCTAACTTTATAAATCCGGGATAGTTTTTCAAAATGGGCCTGCACGTCCAATAATAGGCCCAGTATGTTTTACACTGACTTTATTTCCCACTGAATTTGCCTCTTATCTGGTTTTCAAGTCAAGTCAGTGATGGATAATGTCGTAGCAGTGTAGTCAGAAAACAATACAATTATTATAATGTTTTTTAACTCTATACTTTAGTTTACTAAAAAACTAAGTCTAAGGTACAGGTTTGTATGTTCTTACACGCTACGTTCATTGTCATCTGCCATATAACTGTACGTTGTGAACATTTAGACAATAATATGTGTATGAGAGGAGAACTCAGATGTCAGTAAACTGATTGCACGTAAAGCCCCATAATAGTGTCCAGAACTCATGCTTTGCTTTGTTGAAAAGTTTTTTGATATTAGAGAAAGTTATTTTCTTAATGGAAATCACATTAATCAGAAAAAAACTCTCAGAATATTTAACTAATAAATGCAGTATGGAAGTATTCCATGTTAATAAACTGTATAGTTTCTCTTACAGATGATCATTTATTTTATTTTTTTACCCAAAAAAATTCTCAGAACAAGGCATGATTAGTTATGACACAGATTTTTTTTTTGTCAACATAGTTTAAAAACTGATTAATGACTTCTCCAAATTGGTGGATTGTTGTTGATGTAGTAAACTCGTTGGTCTTGACATCTTGCACTTACTGCTAACTCGTCGGCTTCTCTATTCTTCTCTCTGGGAATCCAGTTCAAATTAAATTTTGTGAAGTCTGTCTTGAGCTGTGTAACGGCATCGAGCATGTCTTTAAAAGTCGGCCAACCTTGTGGAGCCTCAATCATTCCCAAGATGTCCTTGCAGTCTATGTAAAAACATATCTCAGATTCTCCCATTTCAATCATACTTTGCATAATCCATATTAGACTTTCTACTTCCGCGTGCAATGCCGATAGACTCTTAAATATATTTTTTGTCCCCATATATACCTTGTTGAAACCATGTTTCCTGAGAACCCATCCCAAACCCGAGAAACACTATGTAGTCGTTCATGATCCATCTATATAGCATTATGCATTACATTGAACAGTCGAAACACCCAAACCTACTTGTAACATTTTTTCTTCTTCTAGTTATGACACAGATTATATTGATATAAAACATTTGAATACATTTTAGCTTTTTCTGATATTTTAAAAACTCTAATAAATGATTTTAGAAAAAAACTGTAAGACTAGTTATTTTCATAAATTTCAAATTGGTGGTATTTTTAAACATATTAATATTATTTTTAACTTTAATTTTGTTAAAAACCGATTTTTATTAAAGAAATTTTTTTTTGTTTTGACACGAAACTAAAAAAAATTCTATATTATATAATTTAATTATTTTTCATTTGGGATTCCCAAATTTTCAAGGATGTTGAGAAACCGTGGGTACAATATTAATAAAAGCATAATAGATATGAGAATATGTGGTCTATGATCCTTTAAAGATAATGCCTTTTTCAAATTAAAGTTTTGCCTTTAAAAGGATGAAGATTCTTTGTAAACTTGATTTAAATGGAATGTTATTTTGATTTTTTTGGAAGAATAAAGAAGATAAAAACAAATTATTAGGGTTCAAGATAAACCAATATTATTCCTCCACTATAAGAATGAACTATTTCCAACATTTATTAATTTATAAAATAGATTATTTAAAGCAAATGGGTTATGAGCTGGTCCATGGATTGGTCCCCACTTCGTCTGTTGCACCGTTTCTAGTATACATAATTAAATGTGTACGCTTGTGGCTTTGTATATGTATATTAATAATTTCATATGACACATACACACTTTATTTTATAATCCTATCTATTTTTAGGTTTCAAAGTTCATGAGTTATCCGTATATAATATATATAATCATATGATTAGATGTTGGAAATCCCAAGAATCGAATACAATTTAATTAAGCATTATGAATTTATTATTCTATGGAATGAAGTTGTGTGGGGCTTTTGAATCTCATGCCAAAAGGAATTAATAAAAAAGCAAATAAACAAAAACGATTCACAACGGTTGAATTTATATATATTCTTTCCTTTTAGTTTCCATTATACTTTTTATATTAAAACAATTAAAATAGTGTATTTTTGTTTGCCAATGTTTGAGATTAAACGAAATGGTGTGTGATAAAAGCAAGGACAGTTCACATGCAAAAACTGGGAAGAGAATGAATAAAATGTGAAATTTAAGATTCAATTTTGTTGCTTACAAATTAAATGCTTGTTGTGGTATATATAATGATGAAACTTACCAAAACCATGTTGATGAATCCAAGGCATACGTAAATATATTGGACTTGTTTTCCTTAAGTTAATCCTCATTTAATATTATATAACCAAATAATATTTTTTTTAGTTTCCGTGATAAAGATACTTAAAGCGATTACAGATTAGAGGCCTTGGCCTAGTGGAAGCACCCTTGGCCTAGTGGTTAAGGGTTTAAAGGTTTCTACACCAGGTCTGGGGTTCGAAACCCAGAGAACGCAGTTATTACAGATTAAAGGATGTAAAGACTTTGCAGAGGTTCCGGTGTGCGCAGATAGTATCGTCCGTCGTGGTCTCGTGTTGCGGGAAGAGCTTGTCCATCAGAAGGGATGTCGTACCTGCAGAACCGTCCGTCGAAGATCCGAGTGTTGTGGGGAGAGCTTATCCATCATGGGGATGTCGTATATTCAGAACCACTTGTCGAAGAGTATTTGTGTCATGGAATTATCGTAAGTAGAAGTTGTTCTCGCATNCCATCATGGGGATGTCGTATATTCAGAACCACTTGTCGAAGAGTATTTGTGTCATGGAATTATCGTAAGTAGAAGTTGTTCTCGCATTCGTAACAATCTGTAATAGTAATGATCTAATAGACGAGAAAAAAAAAAAAAGCGATTAAAAGAGGTTATAATTATATTTGAAGGAAACAAGCTTTGGTTGACCAAAAATTGATAGTTCCATCTAATAAAGAAATAATTCGTCTACCTTTGCACGCGTGTCAGTAAAAAATAGAATTATGATATAGTTATACTATAAATTTTATTTAAACTAATACGACTGGTTTGAATTCTAACTTTATTATGACTAGCTAATTTAGATAAGTTTCATGTACGAATATTTCAATCGATTAGTTAAATATAGAAATTATGATATATATATAATTAATGAAGCTTAAAAAAATATTAAGATTATTGATATTTTAGGAAGTTTATAAAAAAATCACGGGTATTTTAAAGGAATAAATCTTTATAGCCTTGAAATACATATATAATCTCTTTTTTTATATATATTGGAAAAGTTATTAAATAAGTAACAACTTAGAGATATATACACAAATTAAAGTATGAATGTGTCATAAGATAAAAGTGGGAACGAGTAAAGACGAACATCTTGAGAATTGTGAACAGTTTTGGACCATCAACCTAACGTCATTTATTCTTGTGGACCCTTTTTAATTTTATTTTTACTTGAATAAAAATACATTAATATAGGAAAAATGTATAATTTATCATTGATAAAAAATATTCAAGAAAAAAATATTTATCATAATATAAAACTAAAGGTTCATTTATTTAAATATATATCGAGTATTAGTTCTTGTTTTTTAAATTTATTATTATGTATAGAGAATAAAATTTACAATAAATACATGAAATATTGTAGGACCGTAGTTAATAGGTAACTTCTAGTTAATAATATAATTCACATGCATGACATGACAACCTCTAGAGTCCAATGTCTTAAAAAAATTATATACACGTATTTAATTTTATCTATATAGTGTATATATACGACGTATTTAATTAATGTACTCGAAGAGGGATTTAAGAGTTTACTAGAAGAAGACACCACAAAATTATGAAAAATAAAATAAAAGATGAGTATCCCAATAAACAAAACATATACATTTGTTTAACTTAGTTTGAATTAATTTCGATCATCTAATTTACAATTAACGAACATTTAATTTTACCGACAAAACAAAGTAACTAGTAGCTACCAAGGTTAATAAGATGATTGTGTTTAGTTTTTAGTTACTAATTTAATTATTTAAATCAAATATTTTCTTTTGTTAAGAAAATATAGTTAAAACTAAAGTTATATCATAGATAAAACTATAGTTATAATTATCTAATTATATCTTATGATATAATAACTCACAAGTAAAACATACTGAAACCCTATAAGGCTATAATAAAATAATGATAAGTGAGATGTTGAAAATATCTGGTTTTGTTTTGTTTTTTTTATCTTTCTTGCTTTTAGTCTTTAGGCTTTCACTACTAATACTCTTATCCCTCTAAGTCTAAGACATTGTCTTCACATCCAAAACTCAAATGCAAATCTTTGTCTCCTCTCTTCCTTCAAACTCTTTCATTACAAAATCTCTGACCTTCTTTGCCTCTTTTAAGGATTTCAATTGGTTGATACTCACTATCTTTAAAAGAGTTTTCAACTTTTGAAACATATTAAGATCAAAGTTTGTTGCTTAAGGTGTAAAGGTATGTGTTCTTAATTGAGTTCAATTATAAGCAACAACCTAACTAATCATCTTTGCTAATTTTCCATCAAAAATTTCGAGAGAAAAAGAGATTAATAAGCAAAGAACAATTGTTTTTATGATATAAATATTTTTTTTTTAAATAAAATAAATAATCATCATAAATCTCACTTAAAATTGAAGTAGAAGGAAGAGTTCTTTTGAAGTGCGTTTGTCAGCTTTTTGTTGAGCAGGCTTGCAATAAGAGATGTTTCCTTTCACTTCATTCTTCTTTTTTTTGTCTTTTAATTTTGGGATTTTCTAAACTTTTGTTTTGTTTGGGTAAGTATCAACCTTTAATAGTTTAAACATTTTGTTCTTAGTTACTAATTATTTTTCTTATATTGTCTTGTTTTTTTCTTAGCTCATTCCCTTTGTCCCTGAACCAAGAAAAAAGTTTATCAAGAAGACAAAATTTAAAAGATGGAAATTACAAGCCAAGAAGATCATGAAATGCCAATCCCATTAAACACTACATTTAGTGGTCATGGTCACATGATCCATCATCATGTTACAAATTCTGCTCCTTCAACTCACAACAACAATAACATTACTACTCAACCACCAAAAATGCCTTTAAATGGTAATGGTCATGGCAACAATTATGATGATGATCAAAGCCCTCATCATGTAGGTTACAACACCATCATAAAAAAACCTATGGTTAAGTACAAAGAGTGTCTCAAGAACCATGCAGCAGCTATGGGAGGTAATGCTACTGATGGGTGTGGAGAGTTTATGCCAAGTGGTGAAGATGGTTCCATTGAAGCTCTTACTTGCTCAGCTTGCAGTTGCCACAGAAACTTCCATCGGAAAGAAGTCGAAGGCGAACCTTTAGCCTCTTACCATCAACCGCGTAAACTCATGCTCAGCCACCACAAGATTACATCAGCTATGCCTCACCAAATGATCATGCCAATAGGAGTTTCTAACTACAGGTACATGCATAACAACTCGGAGTCCGATGACTTTATGGAGGAAGACGGCATAGCCACCGCACCTAGACCGCAACAGCACCCGCCGTATAACCAAAAGAAGAGGTATAGGACAAAGTTCACGCCTGAACAGAAGGGGAAGATGCTGAGTTTTGCTGAGAAAGTTGGGTGGAAGATACAAAACCAAGAAGATAGCGTTGTTCAAAGGTTTTGTGAAGAGATTGGAGTAAAGAGAAGAGTTCTTAAGGTTTGGATGCATAACAACAAGTTTCATTTCTCTAAGAAGAACAATAACAACGACATTAACCTCGAAGACAACGACAATGAAAAGATCAACAATCTGAACAATGTTGATTTGTCTGGTAATAACGACATCGCTAAGATCGTACCATGATTTAATAATTAATATTAATAACGTTGTTTTTTATGATCTTTCATTATTATATAATTACCGTTATCTTAATTAGATATTAGGGTTTTTTTATCTTTATATAAAAGACTATTATGGTTTTAGTTTCAATTTTAGCTGGTTTGGTTATATTTATAGTAAAACTCATTTCGCTTGCTGATTAAATCCATGAATTATATATTTTCCGTTATTTCTTGTGTTTTATTTTATTGTATTTTATTTGGAGATTATATTAAACTTTTTGTAATTAATGTATGACCAGTCGTAATTTTCTTATTCTTCTTTTGGGTATGTAAGAAAAGCCATTTTGGCTATATATCATTTTGAATCATTAGACATTTTAAAACACATATATATATATATATAAAATATTTAAAAATGGATACCATATTTATGACGAACCACAAGTACTTGTTTATGGTTGTGATCAAGTAGTATTCTCAATGCCTTGGATTTAATTACATTATCTAGTTATAACTAAAATTAACTTGATTAATTCGGTATAAACTAAAACATTTATCAAAAATATTATAACAAAATAAACTTTTTTTTTAACTATGGAGCCTTTTGGCGTTTATAAAGAAAACTTGTTTTAATTAAAAATAAAATCTAATATTATAAGAAATAAAAGACTAGTTTCACGGGAACTAAATGATGTGTCTTTAGGCCAAAACATTTTTTTTATTTTACTCTTCAAAATACAATAAAAAAGTTTATTAAAATTTAAAGAAAGGAATAAAAAAATACATAACAATTTCTACTAATGGAGATCTTATCAGTGTACTAGTGAGTTGTGTCAGGTTCTCTTGTGGTTGAGTAAATATGTAGTTGGTGTCACAACTGATCACATTTATTAACCCTCTTTTTTTTTATTACGTATGTTCAGTAATTAAATATTCCATTTTTAGGTTATAATAATTCGTCTAGTGTGCTATTGGATTTATATATAAAAAGAATTATTTGGTTAAGATGTTATGTTTTTTTGTGATATGTCACATGTTTCAATTCCTTTTTGTTGGTATATATATAAAAATATGAATAAGAAAATATTATTACATTTATTTGTGGTCAATGAATAAGAAAATATGAAATTCTGAGCCATATTTATTATTCTTTGTGAAGGAAACTATATATTAATGTAGCTGAAAATAAAGTCACTTAATAATATGGAACAATGAAGAGTCAAGACTTATAATTTGGAACTCTATATTTGACAAATCTTATCATATCTATGGTTAGTAAAAACAATAACTGAAAATAATGAAAGATAAAACAAAAGGTCTCCAAAACCTATAATTAGTGTTGGGGCAATTATCTTAAATACCACTAAATTTAAATTTAGTTTTTATTCCATAAATACCATTAAAATTAATTTAAGACAAAATTACCATTTAAAATTTAATTAAATTAAAAATTAGATTTATTTTGTGAAAATTATATAAATCCCAAACAATAAATATTAAACCCAAACACTATATATTAAACTCCAACCTTAAAATACTAAATTCTAATCTTTAAATCAAAATTATAATTCCTAAATAATAAATACTATATCCAAATATTAAATAGTAAGCCCCAACCATAAATACTAAACCCTAACCCCTAAACAATATATAATAAACCCAAATATTAAATATTAAACTCTAATATTAAATAAAA
>KE158007.1:101804-113167 GCA_000411055.1 Leavenworthia alabamica
TTTTTATAAAAAATATATTTTTTAATAATAATTATTTTTAATAAAAAATAGTATTCATATCCAATTAAAAAATCTAAAAAATTACATTTGATGGTGTTGGAGGGAATTACTCTTAGTGTTTAGGGTTTTAAATCAATGGTTGTGTTAATTCTTAATCCTCTATTGTCCCATTTCTTGGTTATTATAAAAAGCAAATTGGTGAATTATCAAATCTTCAATCATCAATCTTCAATCCCGGCAGACCGATCTGAAAATCACAACTTCAGATTGAGGTTTTGCCGGGAAATTAAGATAAATCTCATCGGCTTTTGCAAAATATTTTGAAATGACAGTAACATTTTTAAATCTTGGCAGCTATGTTTTTGTCATCTTCTTGTTGTTCTTAGCCATAGTGGCTCCACAGATCCGAGCCAATGTTGCTGTCTTTGATAACTACTGGACACAACGTCAAAATGATGCTTTGAAAAAAACCATTGACTCTTACGATCCTAATCCACTTAACGTCACTAACCACTTGAATTACCATGTCGCTTTGTGAGTTTTTATTCTTGTCTTTATTAAGTTAAATTTTAAGTTAACTTCATTTACAAGTAACCTAATAAAAAACAATCTGATTCTTTCTAACAGATCAGTGGAAGCCACAGAAACAACCACCGAGACAAGGAGAGAGCTTTCACGTTAAGGTACGCGGTAACCAGAGACGGACCACTTTGGATCATATTTGCAAGAAACATGGTCATAAAACTTCAACAAGAACTAATGATAACGAGTGATAAAACAATCGATGGACGAGGAGCAAGTGTTTACATCATGGACGGTGCTGGATTAACATTACAGTTTGTGAATAATGTGATCATACATAATATTTATATAAGACGAATTGTTTCTGGTAACGGTGGGTTGATCAGAGACTCTGAGGAACATGTAGGGCTCAGGACAAAAAGTGATGGTGATGGAATCAGTTTGTTTGGAGCAACTAATGTTTGGATCGATCATATCTCTATGACAAAATGTGCTGATGGTATGATAGATGCGATTGAAGGATCAACTGCTGTAACTATTTCCAACAGTCATTTCACTGACCATGATGAGGTAATACCTTGTGAAACAAGCAAGACCTTTATGTAATACCTATTTAAACCCTTGTTTTGATGCATGTAGGTGATGTTGTTTGGGGCGAAGGATGAACACGTAATAGACAAGAACATGCAGATAACAGTTGCATTTAACCACTTTGGTAAGAGATTGGTACAAAGAATGCCTCGTTGCAGATTTGGATTGATTCATGTGGTGAACAATGACTATACACATTGGGAAATGTATGCAATTGGTGGAAACATGAACCCTATAATCATTAGCCATGGAAATCGTTTCATTGCTCCTCATAATGAACAAGCCAAACAGATTACAAAGAGAGAGTACACAACTTATAGTGAATGGAAATCTTGGAATTGGCAAACAGAAGGAGATTACTTCCTTAATGGAGCTTATTTTGTTCAATCAGGAAAACCAAATGCTTGGAGCCCTAAACCGGAAAACCCAATCCCAAACAAGTTTGCAATTCGACCTAAACCAGGAACGATGGTTAGGAAACTTACAATGGATGCAGGAGCACTTGGCTGTAAACATGGTAAAGCCTGCTGATTACATTAACATTTTGCTGCCTTAGAGAAAACATTTTTGCTTGTTGATCAAGAAAAACATTTGAGTAATAGAGGAGAGAAAATAAACTATAGTAGTTTTATATAAATGGTGTTTTGTAACTAATAGTGCTTATATAATGCACTGTTTCAGATTATCATTAATTTTAATATATAGGATTCAGAAACTGAACTTAAACTTGGTTTCTTTTTCGAGAGGTGTTCAAAAGAAGCTTTTGATTGTGGATGAGAACATTTACATACCAAACACTAGAGCAGAGTTTGCTGTTCTTATCTCTGTTTTCAATGTAAGATCATAAACTCTGTCAGTTTTACATTACCTGCATGTAATCGTGAACATCTTTACCAAACTCGTTTTCTTCTTTATCGCTGCCTTACATTACCTGCATGCATTTGCAAACTCCATCAAACCAGAAGACGTAAACCGTATGAATAACGCTTCACCTAACTATGGAGGAGACTATGAATGGAACAGATGATGAGATCTTACGGATATATCCTATCTTTTTGAGTTGTTGATATGGGTTGTTGAAGATTGATCTTTGTCTAGAGAGATTGAAGAAGCAAGACATATCACAAGCTTTTCTATTTAGTATACTTAAAACGAGAAAGTGATATGGTTCTATAAACTTTTTAGTCTTCGGGTTAAAGTCTCCGGTTAATGGCACAGTTGGGCCATAACGGTTTATTCCGGTTAGGAGCAACTCGCTAGTTCGGTCGTCCAATGGCAAAATCTAACTTTAGTACTTTACATATATGTCAGAGAATCTCTCTCTACCGCGTACAATATACGTTGTTTCTAAATCATTGAAAATTTTCTCATCTCTCTCATCGCCAACCTGATTCTCAAATCCATCGGAACTTCTCTGATCACCGGTGGTCATCGCCGTGACACAGATATTCACTTGACGACCTCTTCTCGCCGCGATCTTTGCTTCTCCTCTGCTTTTTACTCAACGACGAGATCTGTTTCCACGGTATCTTTTCATCTCTCGATGTTTAATTTGCTCGATTCGTGGATTTTACTTTCATTTGAGCTGTTTCTTATCCAAATTTTTTGGCTTGTTTGGTTAATTGATTGGGACCTTGACCAGTTTCTAGGTTAAAAGTCTTAGTTTTAAAGCAATTTTAGAAACCTAAACCTTTGGAAATCGTTTATTTTGACCATAGGTAAGTAATCATATGAAAATTTGGTTTTTTGTTTTCTTATAGACAAAATAAAGATGTCAACTCCAGCAAGGAAGAGGTTGATGAGAGATTTCAAGAGGTTGCAGCAAGACCCTCCTGCTGGTATAAGTGGTGCTCCTCAAGACAACAATATCATGCTCTGGAATGCTGTCATCTTTGGGTAATGGAACTAGCACCGTCGTTATATACCTAAAGTATTGTCATTTCACTACGTACTTAGACCTTTTTGTTTCTAAATTTGCAGGCCTGATGAAACGCCATGGGACGGAGGTAAGAGATTGTGTTATTAGAAGTTTGTAAAGAAGCATGTATCTTGACATTTTGGGGATTGTTCTTATGGTGTTCTTATCTATCTTTATTGCTACTGTTAGGTACTTTCAAACTCTCACTGCAGTTCTCTGAAGATTATCCAAATAAGCCACCAACAGTTCGGTTTGTGTCAAGGATGTTTCATCCAAATAGTAAGTTATAGAGATACAACAACATTGTCTTTTCTCTCTACATGGTTGATGTTTTTCATTTGGTTCCAATAACTTTCTTATGCACTTTCCGATTTGCAGTTTATGCGGATGGAAGTATCTGCTTGGATATTCTACAAAACCAGTGGAGTCCAATATATGATGTTGCTGCTATACTTACATCTATCCAGGTAAATATGGAAATACCAGACCAAAGCTTGAAATTACTCTCTTATTCTCTAAACTGTCGTTGCTCTTTTTGTTATTGTAGTCGTTGCTCTGTGACCCTAATCCGAATTCTCCTGCAAACTCGGAAGCTGCTCGGATGTACAGCGAAAGCAAACGCGAGTATAACAGAAGAGTGCGTGATGTTGTTGAGCAAAGCTGGACTGCTGACTAGTAATAGTTAAGTTGTAAGCTTTGTAGCTCTCTCCTTTATCTCAGTGTCACAATTCAGCAACAGTTTTCTTCTCTTTTCGTTTGTGTCATGTGTTTTAAAACTCTTTTAAGTGATTCAATGCTTTCATGGTTTGGTTCTATGTAATTCAACATCCTTTAAAAAAAACTAGTTTGTACCAAACCAACTGAATTGTTCATGTTTGTACATATAGATTGCTTTTCATGTGAAGTAATCCGATTTCTCCACCAAAATATGTATTCTCCACCAAAGTCAAACCATAGAAAAGTTGATGATGCAACTGAAATCAATACTAATATTTTCTCACAGTTTCCTAGTTTTAAAGTTAGGGTATTTCTGTAAATCCAATTACATAGACTACTTTAATTGGGCCCAGAAAGGCCTAGTTTAAGGCCTGGAATTTCTTTTCTCTACGCTACGCCTTACATTTGTCTAATTAATAAACTAAATTAATTGTGTCTCTCTCTTCTTCTTCTTTCGCTTTCAATGGAACCGTTGGGGTTGGGAGTCTAATTTCTACTGTGAGCTACTGTGCTTTAGTCCTTTTAGGTAATTAATCTTGTTGAGAACTTTATATTACATCGTTTGAAGAAGTAAGTTTGGTACTAATCCTTTAGCTACTTTTGAAATTTTTATGGTAAACGTTTTGAATCTATCTTTTAACATTTTAGAAAAAGTTCATGCTTTTGATTTCTACACAGATCTGATTATTTATAACTCTCTGATCTTTGGTTTCTAATATAGCAATTCTTCAGGTCTGATTTGTTCGAAAGGTTTGAATTTTGTTTTATTATGTATTTGCTCAATTGATTCTTTTTTTGTTTTGTTTCTGGATCTTCATGATTTTTGATAGCTGTGTTCAAGATCTTTGCTTTTGCTCACTTTATTTAATGGGTCTATTTTATTTTTTTGGCTGCCGTTACTTTTTTTCTCCCCTTTGATCTTTGATTCATACTACTTTTTCTTATGTTACTGAACCAATGACTTTAGCTGATGAATTGTGCTACTTTGTCTTTCTATGGTTTATATTTGATCTTTTTGAGATTTTTGATTTTGGGTTTTGGAATTTATACCTGTTAAATAGGTTTCAGCTGTAAACTTGTTGTGTTAAATGTTAAATTCACAGAATTTGCTTGTGAAACTCACAGACTTGGCTTGTTCTACTGCAGATTTCTAAATTTAGCAACTTACTATTTCAGTCTGCATCTTGCTGTCCAAAAAATGGGAAAGACTCCTGGTAAATGGATCAAGACTTTGCTTCTCGGGAAGAAGTCACCAAAGTCGAATTCGGAGAATCGAAGCAAGGAACTGGTAAGAATATGCGAATTCTAGTTCTTCCTTAGAAACAAATGTTGATAATTCTAACTATTATGTTTTGTTCATATGTGCAAAGAGTTCTGCTAAGAAAGAAGAACCAGTGGTATCAGTGACAAATGATATTCCAAGCTTACCGGTTGATCCTCCATTGGTTTCATCACAACCATTTCCAGCTTCTACTGCTCCAAATGTGGTTTCTCCAAACAATGGCGATGAGCGGAAGGTTGAGTCAAGGAATGACTTAGAGGAACTCAAGCTTGAAAAAGCTGCAATTAAGGTTCAAGCTACATTCAGAGCTTATCAGGTACACTTACTCTTTGCTATAATAAAGATAAATCTACGTGAAGATATTCGAAACATATAAGATTCTGCTAATAATGATGCTGATGAGAATGTTTTGGTTCTTCTACCGAAGGCACGTAGAGCATTTCGAACCCTTAAAGGTATCATCAGGCTGCAGGCAGTTATTCGTGGTCACTTGGTTAGAAGACAAGCCATTGCTACATATTCATGTATTTGCGGAATTGTGAAGTTTCAGGCTCTTGTTCGTGGCAAGAAAGTTAGATCCTCAGATAATGGGATTCAATATCAGAAGACACATATGGTAGAAACTCTTTGCCACCGCTGAGTTTGCAAAGATGTCATGTTTTTTTAATCAAGCTGTAATTTTCTTTCTTCTAATAGGAAGCTGGTGATTCGGAAGCTTTGAAATCGAGCATGTATAGTTGGATGGATAATCCCACAAAGTTCTTCATTGTTGATAAGGTATCTTTAACTTATGTTTCATGGTGCTTGGTGGAATGATAATTTCCATAACTCCTGCTCGATAAACCCGGTTTTACCAATCCTATATTATTTTATTTCAATGTTGATTAATTGTTTCTCTGGCTTTTCAGCTTCTTGCATCTTCTGCAACGTCATTGCCTCTGAGGATACAGTATGGTCCTGAGGAACCTAACTCAGCCAAGGTGTGGCTTGAACGCTGGACACATTTGCAAGTTTGGTCTTCTGGTTCTCGAGCAGGTAAGATTGAGATTCCAAAAACTCAGTCAAAGAAGCGAAATTATCAACAAGTGGTTGAAACAGAAAAATTGAGGCCAAAACGTGGTATTAAGAAACCATCTAACCCAAAAAGTGGAACTGGCTCTAGCCTTTCTACGAGTGATAAACCTAAACGAAATGTGAGGAAGGCTTCCATGCTTAGTAAAGATCCCATGAGAAATGAGAATGATAAAGCTAAGCACAACCTGAGAAAAAGTCGAAGCGCCTCAAAGGAGGGATCTCCTTTGGAGATTAGAGGTGAGAAGCCCAATTCTAGTCTTAAAAGGTCTTCTCTTTCGAACGGGTCAAAGAAACCTACCCTTAAATCTGCTGAGAAGAAGAAAGATACTGCAGATTCAGTGCAGATAGAGCCTGAAGAGAAGCTTTCAGGAAAGGTTCTTGAAGGAGGAGAGAAATCTGAGTTTGCTGAAAAGGAGAAAAATAGTACAGATTCTGTGCAGATAGTGACTGAAAGTGATGTTTCAGAGAAGGTTCCTGAAGGAGACATAATTGAGTTTGCTGAAAAGGAGAAAGATATTGCAGAATCTGTGCAGGTAGAGCCTGAAGTTAATGTTTCAGGAGGAGACAAAACTGAGATTTCCGAAATGGAGAAAGATACTGCAGATTCTGTGCAGATAGAGCCTGAAGGCAATGTTTCAGGGAAGGTTCTTGAAGGAGGAGACAAAATTGAGTTAGCTGAAAATGAGAAAGATACTGCTCATGCAGTTCCCATAGAGTTTGATGTTGTAAAAGATGAGAAGTCTCCAGTTTTGAATGGACCAGAGGAAGATGAACCCAAAACTGCAGAGACCTGTGATAAAAGTGAAGACCTTATATGCTCTGATGTGAAGCTAAGCTCTGAGAACAGTAATGTTGGTACCGATAACACAAAGCCAAGTGAAATACGAGCGTTTCTGCCTGCAAAGATTGACGATCAAGATGGCGGGCTTTCACGTAGTGGGCGGAAAATCCCCAGCTACATGGCTCCTACTGCATCTGCAAAAGCAAGAATCAAAGGAGAAAGCTCTCCAAGGTTTGTACAAGAGAAGAGTGAGATCAATGGATTAAGGCGCCATTCACTGTCCTCTCCAGCTAATGGTAAGCTGAGTACTACTACTATGTCTCCAAGGGCTCACAAACTTCTCTTAGCCTCAGCCAAAGGATCCATGAATGGCGACAAATCTTTGACTTCTTCTAAGGACATAAGCCGTAAGCAAAACTCAAATTCACACAATTATTTTTAGAGTTTTAAGCTTTACTCAGTACAAGAACCTTTTAATCCATCTTTTTCTTAATTGTTTCAGATAAGCCAACCAGAAGTGAGTGGAAACGGTGAAGGCTCACGCAAAAGAGAGTATCGAACTAAATTACGTAAGTGTGTTTCCTCTGTGTTTTTGTTTTTGTTTGGTTTGGTGAGTTTAGAGAGTGTTTGTTCACAGTTTATTACATCATTATCATATGTTTCGTCAGTTTACTCTGATATGTTTGTAGACACAAAACGATTTGAGTAAATAGTTATGTTCTGTATAAATCTTTTCATTCACTCCTCTCTTGTCCATTTACACAGACAAACCTGAATCTCAAACCTTGCTTTTGATGACTTTGTTCACTATTGTCAACGTTATTGTCGCAGTTGTTATAAAATGTATCATAATGTTAGTAATTTAAACATTAAAGGCCCAAAAAGCCCAAGCTGTGAAAAGCACTAGTCCAGTATCTGGGTTCTACTGAAACTGGGTGCAGTTTCCCATTGAATAAAACGGCACGTAGTTCAAGATTGTATCTCAGATATGGATACCAGTGTATATGACTTGGATTCCAGAAACATTAATCCACGTCCCATGGCCAATCAGAAATGGTAAGTCATATTATTTATCCAATGAAACGATTACACGTGGAACATCTACGTCTTTCTCGCGCCTCCGTCACTTTAATAACTTTCATTGCCACTTGAGATCGACCTCATAATTTGATCACAAACTAATTGAAATCAATTAAAACTCGAAATTGTTTACCGGAGAAAGTAGCAAACGGTGTGCGGCGATGGAAGCTCACGGTTCCAGTCTCCGGCGAGTTCTGTTGTTGTCGTTCTGTGTCGCCGGGATCTGGGCCGCTTACATTTACCAAGGCGTTCTTCAGGAGACTCTGTAAGTGAAAATTTCTTAGACTCGAATCGATCACATTGGTTTAGCTCATCGATTAAATTCACTGTTTGTTTGCATTTCAAACCGTTGATGTAATTAGGTCGACGAAGAAATTTGGTGAAGATGGGAAGAGATTTGAGCATCTAGCATTTCTGAATTTAGCTCAGAATGTAATCTGCTTGGTGTGGTCTTATATAAGTGAGCATTCGCATTACTCTTTCGTTGTTTTTTATTCATTAGATGTATAACAGAAGAATGTATGAATCTTAAGTAATTTTGTTTGCAAATTTCGAATATGAACAGTGATTAAGCTTTGGTCTAATGGAGGTAGTGGTGGAGCACCATGGTGGACCTACTGGAGTGCTGGCATTACTAATACAATTGGTCCTGCCATGGGAATTGAAGCTTTAAAGTATATTAGTTATCCAGCTCAGGTAATAAAAAACATCCTTTTGTCTTGATTGTGGTTTGTACTCCAGGTTTTAACCTTTCTTAGGTTTAGTGATAAGTAGCAGACTATGATTTCTTAGGAAATAGTATTGATGAAGATCTTGCTTTTCCTGCAGGTCCTTGCCAAGTCTTCCAAAATGATTCCAGGTGAGGTGTCAAATTAGAGTACCAAGTCATAATCGCTCTTAAAAGTTATTATGTGTATCTTATATACTTTTTCTTTTCTTTCATGTAGTCATGTTGATGGGCTCCTTAGTTTATGGTATAAGATATACTTTGCCTGAGTATCTTTGCACATTTCTTGTTGCGGGAGGAGTATCCATGTTTGCCCTTCTTAAGGTAAGCAGATCCGCATTCAGGAACATTAGTTAGATCATTTGCTATATTATGTATCTTGAAATGTAGTAAACCATCGTTTTTTCTGATAAAATTGATTTCAGACAAGCTCTAAGACCATCAGCAAGCTAGCACATCCCAATGCACCCCTTGGTTACGGGCTATGCTTCTTAAATCTTGCCTTTGATGGATTCACAAACGCAACCCAAGATTCTATTACTGTAAGGTATGGTTCTTGTTCTTGACAGATTGTCAGAAACTTAACTTGCTCAAACAGAACATCAAACTCTCTTCCATCTTTAATGGATACAGGTACCCAAAAACTAATGCATGGGACATAATGCTGGGAATGAATTTATGGGGAACCATATACAACATGGTCTACATGTTTGGATTGCCACATGGGAGTGGATTTGAAGCTGTACAGTTCTGCAAACAACACCCTGAGGCAGCATGGGACATTCTTATGTACTGTCTATGCGGTGCAGTGGGCCAAAACTTCATATTCTTGACAATAAGCAGATTTGGGTCTTTAGCTAACACGACCATAACTACAACCCGGAAGTTTGTAAGCATCGTGGTATCGTCAGTTCTTAGTGGGAATCCACTATCGTCCAAACAATGGGGATGTGTGTCGATGGTGTTTGGTGGATTGTCTTACCAAATTTATTTGAAATGGAGGAAGCTACAGAGAATGCCGAAGAAGAAAAAGACTTGAAGCTGAGATTTGATTCTTCAAAAATTGTTTTTGATTTGGAAACTTTTTACTTCAAATCTATAAATCTGAGAGGTATGAAAGTTAGAAAGACGAAAGCTTAGTCACCATAAGCAAAAGTGTAATGAATTATAAGAGACTTATCTTATTTCCACTCATTATAATCATATGTTGCAATACAATAATCCTAGGTTCTGTTACATTCCTCTTTATTCTGAGAGAACAGCAACAGATAAAACTCTTGTTCTTTTATCCTAAGAGTAACACACAGAAAGACTTATTATATACACACTCATATGAATAAAGTACTAATCATCATCAGACCTCTTGTGTACAAGTAACATTATGATGCTCTATGCTTACTCAGTTTTCTTCAATATGACCTTTGGCAACATCCAAACCATACTGATAAGCAATAATTTTTCTATCTTCTTTAGAAGTCCTTTGTTTTAATTTGTAATATATACTGCAGGAGTCTATACTATCTTCTCATTTCATATTCAACTACATTTATTTAAAACATTAAAAAGGAAGGAAGAATTCGCAATCAGATAACAAAGACAAAGCCAACGACAAATTTTTTGTCAAAGAAGGTAAATGGCCAACACTGAAGAAACAAAATATTATTTCAGAGCTTAAACAAAGTGTCATAAAAGATATAGAATGCTAGATTGTCTCCAACTAGTAACTTAAACAACACCAGAGATAACTTTAACGATAAGTAAAAAAAGTTTCAGACTGGATTATAATTCTTCATCTGTGATGAGAGATTGAAAACACAGTTCTGACACTTCAATAGTGGGCTGGCAAAAATGCAGCTCCCGGCTGACGGAGTGCCAAAGGTCCATGACAAGAGAGGAACTGCAAAAGAAACCAAAAACATTGTTTAATTCAACAACAAAGGATGTTTTTAATAACCCAAGAATCAACAAGTATGATAATTTGATGCATCATCAATACCTTAGCATTGACACCATCAGGAATAACACGCTTCTCTTGCCTCAACTTGGTGAAGTCTGCTCGGTTAAACTTGGTGAATCCCCTGAAATAAAAGTAACACACACACTTGATGACTTATTATAAGATTCATAAACCTATAAGTGAAAGGATCAATCTTTTTTAACATACCATTTCCTGCTGACAATAATCTTTTGACGACCAGGGAACTTGAACTTAGCACGACGAAGAGCCTCTTGAGCATGGTGACCATGAGCATCCTTGCAACGAACAGATAAAAGAACCTGTCCAATAGCAACACGAGCACAAGTACCCAAAGCTTTACCAAAAGCACCTCTCATACCAGTCTGAAGCCTATCAGCTCCAGCACATGAAAGCATCTTATTAATCCTGAGAACATGGAAAGGATGAACCCTAATCCTCAAATGAAAAGCATCTTTCCCAGCAGATTTAACCATATACTTGTTGCAAGCAATACGAGCAGCTTCAAGAGCTTCACTTGAGACATTCTCCTTCTCCCATGAAACCAAATGAACACAAAATGGGAACTCATCAACTCCTTTCTTCTTCATTCCAACATCATAAATCCTGATTTTGGGATCTGGCACACCACGACAGTACCTTGATTTTGGGTATGGCTTACCCTTGATCTGACGGTAACACCTCGCTGGTCCTACA
>KE158007.1:117905-128799 GCA_000411055.1 Leavenworthia alabamica
TACAGATGATAAAACGAACAAAATAGCATTCAGATGTGATATTTAGATACAAATCTCAAATACATAAACGAACAACATCTAAAATATGCATGCAGATACTAACATTTGCATCTGCATCTAGATGCAGCATTTGGATGAAAAAACGAACGGGGCCTAAACTAAAATAAATAGAAATATTTACATTTATGAACTCGTTGACATATATTTTTGGTAACTATAGGAATTAATCCTGATGATGGGTTCTATGATCTGGACACGATCCGTGAGGCGATAAGAGATGCAATTGGATTTACACCAGGATTCCAATGTAATAGAGATCCAGAGAGTAACAATCAACTCAATGAGATTTATATTTGTGTTGATACTTCAGGAAGTGATTTTATCGAATGTCCAATTTTGCCTAGAGGAAGATGTCCACCTCAAGTTCAGTTTGCTAAGTTCTAACAATATATTTCCAAGTGTGTTCATTGTTATGGAAGATCTCAATTATAAAGATTTCGATAATATATTTGTGTTGTTGAGTATTTTTCTAGTTTCTCTTATATTTTCAGTCCAAAATTATGACGACTCTAAAATGTATTAATCTGTGTTATTTTTAAGGTAATAATAGCAAATGCCAAATGAAAACATTGAATCAAGGGAAACAAATTGAAATAATACATAGAGCAAATACATACTATTAAATAGGGGTGGCCACGAATCAAAAATTCGGAATTTTGAAAGTATTTGTGATTCGTTTCGCCCGAATCAGTAATCGTTCGATTCGTATTTGGTTCGAAATAAACGAATATTCGGATTTTTAAATATTCGCTAAAATCCGAACTATTCGAGAATATTCGATTCGCTTTGTTTAAATTTAAAAATAATTATAAAATTAAATTAAAAAATAAAATTTATCTAAAATAATTATATTTATTTTAAAATTACATAATTTTTTCTTACTTTATTAAATTTTAGTATTTACATAATTAATTTGGTGGTTGTACAATTCTCATATATATATATAATTAATATAAAATAATATATCTAATTATCTATATAAATATATACATATGTAGTTATATCGAATTAAAATTTTTAGTATATTTGCTTTGTTTTTAACTAATATTACTTTTTAATATTTGATTCGATTAGTAAATATCTAAATATTGAAATTTTTCTAATCAAATTGATTCGAAACAAATATTACTAATATTTTACCTATACAATTAAAGTTAGCTTCTGGAAACATTAAAATTAGCTTCTGGAAACAGAGCACAAGGTTTTAGAATTTTTAGAATTTAGACTGTAATTTAATCTTTTTAAATTATAGCAATTCCAGCGATTTGATTTTCACCAAACTTGCAATACTTTTGTCCTTTAACGAAAGAGGATAAGATTTGAATTAAATAATATAATTTTCGCAGCGTTAGAGTTATAATATTATTTGGCCTCTCACACATTGCGTCAACGGTTTCTAGATTCTTCTGTAATCCCCAGTTTTCTCACGAACTATTGTAAACATATATTAACCTCTGTGTCGTCTTCCTTCGATTTGTATCTAATCTTTTAATTCCCTTCTCCTTCTTCTTCTGTTTCCCATACGGTTTTCGTGTTTAGTATTGGTGATGTCTTCGGAGTCAGATTTCGCAGAGTTTCGTTCTATGTTCGAGAGTATGGTCGAAGGAAGCGACGGTTTCTCTCGATTCTTACCGGTGATTTTAGCTTTAGCCGCAGGAGAAGATGTGGAAGACGAAGAGATGACCGATCAGACGACGGGACGTAGAGAGATCGTCATCGATCCGTTGAATCGAAGAATGATGATGATCAGATCTGCTTCAACACTTGACGATTTCTTAACCGGAGCAGGAAAACAAGGAAGATCGCCGGCGTCGAAATTATCGGTTGAGAATATGCCACGTGTAATTATCGGAGAAGATCAGAAAGGAGGTTCGTGCTCGATTTGTTTGGAGGAGTGGTCGAATGGTGACGTGGCGGCTGAGATGCCGTGTAAACACAAGTTTCATTCAAAGTGTGTGGAGGAGTGGTTAGGGATTCACGCCACGTGTCCATTGTGTAGGTACGAGATGCCTATTGAAGAAGAGGAAGAAGGGAAGAAGGTAGGCGTTTGGATTGGATTCTCTGTTAATAGCAGCGAGAGAATAAACGAAGAAGACGGAGGTGGCGGTGACTCGAACACTCTAGATCAAACAGAGGTTTAAGTTTAGGTTTGGTAGGACAAAACAGCTGTGTATAGAGAGAGTTCCATTTTTGTTTTCTGAAATTGAAAAATTTAATAATACGCTTTCTCATTGCAAATAACACAAATAAACTTCAAATTTTCTAAGGTTTTGAGCTACCTTGAGTGCTAAGAAACCTCTCTTCTTCTTCTTCTGTTTCTCGTTCTCTGAGTATTTTAATTCCCTGATATGGCTTCACAACATTAAAACTTTGAAAGCCTCAGAAGTAATATGATAAAGCCTGTGTTGACTCCAACGCAGTTGAGTTATTTACGACGTTGACTCCCAAATTTATACGCGTATTTGCTGAGTAATATTCAATTGGGTTACAAATTATTTAAATTATAGTTTTTAGTACTATTTATAAAACGAGATTATTTGTTTCATTTTTTTGTATTTTCGATATGATTGTATTGAATCTTGCACATGCTGTGTAAACTCTATTAAGGAAGACTATTCAAACAAGTTGAGCAATTGTGTTTTTAGTAAAATATACAAGTGACAGCAACACAATATAATTATAATCCAAAGCCATCAGTCCAGACACAAGTGGAATTAAAAAATTATAAGTCATAGTTATTTAGCTTTGTCCTTTCATCAATATTGGAACTAGTTTACTGTTGGGATGAGCCGAACCCATGCAATAGTGCAAAACATAGGTGACTCACAAAAGCCCAGATAGCAAGCTATCTTAATGGGCTTCCTCCCATAAAAAATAGAGTTAATATCGTGTGGGCCGATGACCCACATATCAGATATTAAACTGATAAGAACAGATACTACACTTGATCTTAGCCAAAAGGCCGAGAAAGGTATGAATTGTTTGAAAGGCCCAGCTTCTTATTTATATTGAAAAGCTACGACTAAGCCTCTCCAATTTGTCGATGTGGGACAAATGCAAAATAACTATTTTACTCATTTAAAGTTTAAACAAACGCACGAGGCTTTACTGTGTTTATTTTTGCCTTTTGCTAATTTCCTCTCATTTCATACTTGTTCAAGCTTTGTTCTGTCTCTACCAATAAAATACTTTACAGTCAAATTCTTAGGAGACACTTCAAAATTAATAGCTTATATTAAACCTCATGAGACATGTACATAATGCCAAATAAATGGTTCAAGTTGTTGAATGTAAAAGAAAAAACAGAGCAGGTAAAGAGAAGATAAACACTAACACACAAGAAAACAAAAAAATCTTTGCTCACTATATATCCTCATCAAAAAACCTAAATCCTCTGGCTTTATATGAAATACCAAACTTAATTATGATTTTATATATTTCTAAGTCTTAACCACTTCTTGACTTGTCCTCACTGTATAGATTTATATAAACTGCAAACCCTTTTTGTCTAAACAGTCACAGAAGACAGAAATGGAAGAAGCAAAAGAGATTGAAGCTGGAGAAACTTCAACATCATCCAAGAAAGTTATAATATCGGATCCAAAGCAGATTGAAGCTGGAGAAACTTCAACATCACCTAGAAAAGTTATAACTTGGGAGCCTAAGTTAGTTATAAACAAAGGAATCTCAGTTATTGGATTCGTTCTGAGGTTATTTGCTGTTTTTGGAACTATAGGAAGCACACTTGCTATGGGAACAACACAAGAATCTGTTGTTTCTTTGACTCAGCTTACACTCCTCAAGGCTAAATACAGTGACTTACCAACACTCATGTAAAGAATTCAATGATCATGAATTGATTCTGTGTGTTTATTAATAGATCTTGTTTTATAGGTTTTTCGTGGTAGCTAACGCCATTGCTGGTGGTTATTTGGTTCTTTCTTTACCCGTGAGTATATTTCATATCATCAGTACTAAAGGTAGAACCTCAAGAATCATCTTGCTCGTCATTGACACGGTACAAATCTCACTTTGTTCTTTTATTTTCAAACTAGCTTGTGACTCAAGAAAACTTACAGCTTTATTGTTTATGTATATATAATAAGGTGATGGTGGCTTTGGTGAGCTCTGGTGCATCTGCAGCAACAGCTACTGTGTATTTAGCCCATGAGGGTAATACGATGGCTAACTGGCCACCGATCTGCCAGCAATTTGATGGATTCTGTGAACGTATCTCTGGATCTCTCATCGGTTCTTTTTGTGCATTTATCTTACTCATCCTTATTGTTATCAATTCTGCTATTTCCATCTCACGTCTTTAAGATATTATATGCACATATGATCATATATTGAAGTCGAGGTGAAATATAATGTGTATTGACTCTATAATAATGCCTTTATATTCATATGTAACGTACACAACAAGTGAAGATATATATATATATGCAATACTATTAAGCAAGAAGCGCCACCAAGGAGTGATTTCAGTTGGTGAAATAATTAAAAAGTGAAAAAATTGAGACACAAAATTTGAATAAATTTGAAGTCAACAATCTTAAGCCTTGAGAAGCAATCCTCATAATACTTAACAAAATGAGTGATGGAGTGGAGTTATAAGAAAAGAAGGCTACGTAGACATAGCTTTAACACACGGTGGCTCAGGAGCTGTATGATTCCTTGGTTCATACAGTGTCCATGGCTTTAATCCTCCTAGACCTTGAGCAACATATCCAAATGTAGACTATGTCCTTGTCACAAGTTTATCACTTAGGCTTCTGCATGGGTCTTTTGGTCATGAAGAGAACAGAAGCGAAGACACGTGTCTGAAACTGAGATCTTAAGATTAATGGGTCTTAAAGTTTACTTTGTTTTTGGACCCTTAATGGGTCATAGTAATAAAATCTTCTGCCGACTAATTTTTTAAAATAATTTGATTAGTTAAGGGATTTTTCAACAATAGAAGTGAGTCGGCGGCGGCACCAATAAAACCTAAAACCCTAAACCCAGTTTTCCCCCAAAATCGATTCTCTCCGTCTGAATCTCCGATTTTCATAAGATCCGATCTCTTCCTCTCTCTCACGGCTGAGAAAAAAAGGAACCATATCATCTATGGATTCGAAAACGGAGAATCCCGAGCTTAATTCTCAAACCAACCAAGTCCCATCAGAGAAACTGAGAGATTCGGAAGAACTTGGAGATTCGTCAACTGTTTGGCGAGATCAAGTTGAAGATTCAAAAGAAGGAGAAGTAGATGTAGATGGAGAAGAGGAAGAGGAAGGAGAGTGTGGTTTTTGCTTATTCATGAAAGGAGGAGGTTGCAAAGATACGTTTATAGCTTGGGAAGAATGTGTAGAAGAAGCTGAGAAGAAGAATGAAGATATTGTTACTAAGTGTATGGAAGTCACTTCTATGCTTAAGAAATGTATGGATGAACATTCTGATTATTATCAGCCTATTCTTGCGGCTGAGAAAGCTGCTGAAGCAGAGGTTAAGAAGGAGATTGAAGCTGAGAAGAACAAGGTAATAGAAGAGATTTCTGAAGAGGAGGTGGCTGCCATGAAACAAGCTCAAGGCTGATTTTTAGGTATATTTTCATCATTAAAGAGATCATCTGAGTTTATTCACTAATTAATCTGTTATTTTTGTGTGTGCGAATAAGTCGATTGATTTATTGAGAATTTGAGATCAATTTTTTTATGTGAACTTACGATTTCATCTTAATGAATACTCTTTTTTTTATATATGATTCGACTAGACATTAATAGCTAAAGAGTCTTTAGAAATTACTAAACGTCTTTGTCTTCATCTTCATCGTAATTGAACGGTAATGGAACAGACTTGAAGGCTCTGTATTTTCCGACATTGTTCAAATGCTCATTCTCTAATCTGTTTTCCACAAACCAAACCAAAACAGAGAGTTACTCAATAGCTTGTGTAGGATTCGAATAATGAAGTGTTTTTTTTTCTCACCTGAAGAAATTCCATATACCACGTCGAATGATCTCAAGACTAGCGACAAGAGCAACCATCGTTTGTCTATGCATGAAGGAAAAGTTGAAATCCAAAACCGTCTGGATCCATGCAAATCTCAGCAGAACATTCAAAATCTGATACATGTTCTAAAAGATTAGTTGCTTACAGTAAAACCATCTTTGATTTGATACAAAAGAGTGAAAGACTCACCATGGCGATGAAGTATACTTTCTTTTGAGGAACAAGGAGTTTATCTCGGAGCCATCGATTTTTGGATGTCCGGTTTAGAAGACCCCAATCATGAACAAAGTCCCAGTAAGTAGAGAATATTGCAGCTATAGCTGAGAAGATAGCCGCCAAAACTCTCCAAGCAACTTGACCTTTTTGGATACTATAAGCTGTTCTTAAGCAAACCGCCACTATTGTTAAGAAGTACTTGATTCCGTTGTATCCTTGTTCGGGGTTTTTCTCCTCAAACAACCGTCGCAGACACTGTATGAGTTATATAAGCTTCGTTAGTGAATGATACATGTAGTGTTTTGGTGGGGAGAAGAGAAAACTTTTTCTATGTACCTGGAGGAAGCGAGAGACATAAGGTATGACAGCAACAATGAATAAGAAAGTGTTGTACACACTAGATTTATTGCAAGTGTTTTTTCTGTGTCTGTAGTCTCCCCAACCATAGTAACATATGTAGAACTCGATGCTTCTAAGCACTTGAACCTGGCTTGTTAATTGATCTCCCAAGAAGAAATCAGGCAGTGTAACCTGCAAGGAAAATGGATGGTTCAATACAACATGGTCTTGGGTCGATGAGCTTATTCCATCTTTGTTTACCTTGTAAAGAGGAGCAGCAAGACAATGAAAAAGACAAGTGAGGAAGTAAAAGCGACTCGAGCGGTAAAAGAAGTTGAATGGAAGGATTAGAACCATGAACATAGCCTGCAAAAGTAAAAAGCAAACATCACAGAGTTAATATGTTATTCTTTCAATGTTTAATTATTATGAGTACAAAACTCCATGGGACTTACAGCAAGTAGGATCAGAGGTAGAAGTTCGGTTTTTGCTTGATAGTCTTTGGTTTTGGGATTTGCTTCCATGTCAAGATTAGCAAGAACACAAAGCAATGCAAAGGCTCCAATGCTGAAACCCACAAGCAGGACTTGTCTATATCCAAGTTCAGTTCCTTGCTTGAACCCAAATATGAAGGAATAGTTTACTCGGTATCGCCTCCAGTAGTATATATTAGCAGCATACATGATGATGTGAAGCACAATCAACCCGAACAAGCTTCAAGAAACAGCAAGGAAGAAAACATCTAAACAATACATTCTAACTCTTAATGCTCAAAATAAGTTCTTAAAAACTAAGTTATTACCTATAAAGAGGGAACATAGTAGTCATGTAATCCTTGTGGCCTTCCTTCTGCAAGAGATGCCTGGTACGGACGATAGCAACAAGAGCCACTATAAGAGAGAAAACACATCCAGCCGAGAAACCTGAAACCAATATCCTCATAAGAACCACAAAAGTTTGAAACTAAAAACCAAACTTACTGATATTTCTTTACCTGTGGAGAATGTAATTCTATGTCTCTCTCGTTTGGCTTTTGGTCTTAAAATGTTCATTCCTTTTGCTCGATTAGCATTTGCAAAATGCTTTACGAACGTAACTTCAACACGCTCCATGAGTCTCATAACCTTTCATAACAAAGGATCAAAAGAGAAGATCAATAAAATATCTAAAAGAAGAACAAAACAGAGGAATTTGGATCATATCAAGCTGGTACCTCATCAGAGCTTCCCAAATATGAACTATCAACCACTTTCATGTAAGGTCTAGTTGCATCTCTCGAAGTTATCTATATAAATACATTTCAAATCATTCTAAAATCCTCCAAAAACCCCAACCAAAATAAAAAAATCTTTACCTTATCATACTTCTTCAATATCTTTGAGAACGCCAGAACATTCAAAAAACTGCATAAACGTAATCAAGTTTCAAATCAAAAACCAATCAATCATCATAAAAAAAAAAGATCCATACTAATTACGAACCTATAGCTCTTGAGAAGCCGAAGCTTCTGATAAAACTCTATGAAAGCGCGCTTAAGTCTCTCCTCTACTTTCATAAGATTCTCTCTACTGAATTTTAACTCAGTCTGCTTCGATACTTTGAGAACTCCTTTAATGGTGGAACGAGGCGTCTCTTTGATGTTATTGATTTTGACTCGATCAAGAACATCTATTGGAGCTGGTCTCACTCGTCTCATCCTGCTCGTATACGCATCATCGATCGATCCGGAAGATACCACAGAGATTTCGTTATTGTCTTCTTCGTCTTCATCATCTTCAATTTGCCCAGCTCTGCTCGACCCTCCTTCCTGTATTGCCTCCATATGCTCTCCATTTCGAACTTTCAAATACAAAATTCAAAATGTCGGTTTAGTTAACTACGGTTTGGTTACACGTACAATTTAAGTAAACCGAAAATAAAATTTAACCAACTATTCCATTAATAAGTTATATATTGCTTACTGGATCTAGCTCCGGCGGGAGTAGAAGCAGAGAGAGCCGCCGCAGAAGTAGCTATATCTGAAGCCAATCTAGTAATCTCCACCGTCCGTTCCTCCCATCTCCACCCATCTGGATTCTCAACTTTGATACGAAACGCTAACAAAGCGTCCATTTGTTTATTAAGCATCACAGCTTCTTTCATCACTTCCTCAACTTTTTCTTTATAAAACTTCTGAACCTTATTGAACTCATCATCTAGTCGCCGGAAAAACACCAGTTCATACTCTCCTCCTTCTTCTGCTGCCATCAGAAACGTTGTTTCACAACCACGACTCGAGTTTGCGTTCACCAGAATCGGTCCCGTTGTCGACTTCGCTTTAGTCAATTGTATACCTTCCTCGAGATCATGAGAACTACTGCGTCTATGTCTTCCCGGAGTTGAGACTAGACCGCTAAACGCACGGGGGAGACTCATTTTCCGGTTGAATCCTCCGTCGTACTTGACGTTACCACGAGGATGTGCATTGTTGGTTCTGTGTTTGAATCGGATGATCTCTTTAAGAAGAGTTTTGAGAAAACCGTAGTCCATGTAAGCTTGTTGCCACTCAGGCACCATCTGAGACGAGTACTCTTTCCCGAACTTCATTATGGTTCTATCTTCTTGATTCTCTCTCGTTTATGTTTCTGTCTGTATTTTGTTTTTTTTTCCTCTTTGGTTTATGTTTGTGTGTGAAGAATGCAGAAGAGACGCAAGAGTCCATATAAATACATAAACGGGAAAGCAAAAGAGAGACAATTCAAAAAAAACGTAAACAATTTTTTTTTAATAACTAGAAAAATTCATTGTAATTAAAGTAGAGAATATAATAATTTGAATTCAATAAAGATGATTAGAAAAATTTATTATAACTTTATATAGCTTTTTATCATCTTTATTGAATTCTTTTAACCGTGTATTCAGAGAGGGCAACTGAAGAGCGTGTGAATACTATATTTCAATATTTCAATACCTTTATCAACTCTCGCCATCACATAATAAGATGTACAACATGCGTAAGGTATTTGATCATGTCACAACGATCAACATTAAGTTACACTACACATTTGATCATTTATTGTTTCACAGCCGACATAATTCGTTACAAGACCCAAATCAAATAACTTGTATAAACCTCCCAAAAGACTCTACTCAATCAATTAGAGTCCAGTGTAGTAAAAGATTTGATTTGGAATCAGTTGTAAATAAATTAGTCATCCAAGTTGAACCGTATTTAATTAGGCAAATACGGTTTGTAGATAAATTAGCCATCCAATTTGACCTTCTCCATCTAATTAAAGGATAGAGTTTTAGCTACTTAATTAAAGGCTACCGTTTTCACTTTTTCACCTACTTAAAGAATTGATCGTATATAGAAAGAATACCAGGTCTCTCTGAGACCAAGTCGTCTATCTTAAAAAAAACCATTGTTTCTACTTTTTTTTTTCTTTTTTTCTTTTTTAATATAATTTATTGTTTGTATTCTTTACCGTAAAGGATCAAATGATCGATAGGTAATTTTATGTTTGAAAAGAAGAAAAAGATAGATAATTACTTGACCAAAGAATAAAGGATACTGTTATATGTATTTAATTATGATAAGATAAATATTCATATTATTAAAAAACAATGTTCATGCAACGGCGTAAAATATCAAGACAGGTGATTCTGTTGTAATCCACAATAAATTTGCATCTATAATCTAAAAAATTGTAAAGGATGTTTGGGAAACTGCTTGTCTCCCCATGCCACGATCGGGGTTTGCTCTGCAGTCAGTTTTTGTTAATATGCATCATATCCTTGCATGTATGGATAACACATCAATACCATCACATATAAGAAGAGCATATCCATGGGTGATGTGGCATATTTGGAAAGCAAGGAATAGCTTTGTATTTGAAAATAGCAGACTGTCAACAGAGAGTATTGTAAAACGAGCACTTGATGATTCAGATGAATGGTTTGCGGCGAATGAACAGGATAACAGAGCCAATCAAGGTAACACTTCGGTATGGATTGCACCAAATGTTCCATTTCTTAAATGTAATATCGGTACAGCCTGGGACTCTTCATCATTTAATTGTGGAGTGGCTTGGATTCTTAGAGATCATGAAGGATCACCATTGATGCACAGTCGGAGATCATATGCAAATGTTAGATCAAAGATATAAGCAGATGCCTTAGGTTGTGTGTGGGTATTGGAAAGCCTAAGAACTTTGAATTATGCTAATATCATCTTTGAAATTGATTCAGAACTGTTGGTGGAACGAATGAGAGAACGAAGATTTGAGCAGGCACGAGACCATCT
>KE158008.1:0-18388 GCA_000411055.1 Leavenworthia alabamica
CCGGTCACCGGAGGTATTGAGATTGCTCATGTAGCGGATAAGAACTCGAGGAAGAGTGAGAATAGTAAGAGAAGATGGATCACACATGTTGATCAGAGATCAGGAGAAGAACATGTATTTAGTATCTAGAGAGTAAAAGACCAATACGATCGTGACTTGTTAGAAGTCTTTGTTGGATCTTGTAGTTCTGTTTGTACATAAGACACTTGTCGTGTAAATGTAAGAGTTTATGGTAAAGTATTATCTATGTTAGTGATGGGCTATAAACTGAGCCCACTTAGTAAAAATGCTTTTCGTTGGACCTTAAAGGCTAAACTCTGATCAATCAAACCAAACCCCAACTACATCAAATATACACAAAAGTGAACAATTTTGTTTTGTTTGATGACTTAAAAGTGAGATGTACCGTAAGGAAAATACAACATGGGTTATATAAACAAAGATGACGCTTAAAAATTTGTCGTGAACCGAAGTTCCCTGCGGTGTTGGGTTGTCCGGATCCTGAGCGGTCTGACCAGTTATGCGATCATCATTATTACTATCTCATTTTTCTTAGGGAAATTAATGAGTAAGGAGGTGACGAGGCGTCACGTGCACATGATCCAACCGGTGAACAGTGACATGTCACGCAAAGTCAGCTAATTTTTCAGAACCCAAAACCAAAAAAACCATTCAAAATTTATGAGTTTTTAGACGATCTTACCATTTCCTTGTTCCATTTATTACCATCACATGCCCCTTGTTTTTCTCTATTATTTTTAGTGTGTTAGCTGGCTTTTTCCATAATTAAACTTCAAAACAAAATTAATACAATACTATTACTTAACCAATTATTTGGTTTGAACTTGATCCAAGATCAGTTATAAGTTGAAAATTAAAATATTCTATAAAGCAAAATTAATAATGGTATCTGTATTTAATGAAAGTTCAATTAAGTAGGCATAGCAGACTAAATTTTAGTATGGGCCACATAATCAATTTTTTATAATTAATGTTTAATTTAAAGGCATTTAAATAAATTAATACTAATTATTATAAATAAAAAAAATAGGCCACACCCTCTCTTGAGTAGGTTTGCCCCTGCTTGTCAATGTTTATAATTAATTCTATCTTTTTTTGTTACAAATTGATTTAGACACCAAACTTAATTGTAGTTAATAGTTTTTAATTAATGTACATTTATCACCTAAGAATACATGAATTAAAATGATTTTGGATTCTCAGTTCTCATGCTTATAAATTAATTTCAAAACCATAATCACATGATATATAGAATGAGAATTAAAGTTAGGAGCTGAAAGAAGAAGAAGAAGAAGAGACCCAATAAATAAGAAGCACCAAACTAACAAGTCATAGGGCAAGAGATGTTTTGTTTGGTAATGTGGGTCAACCCTATATCATAAATGAGGTAGCTGGATTTGCTCTTCTCTATATTTAATGTGACAATTCCCCCTACTCTCTATTTATTACTAACCAACAAATAATAATACAAAATTGTCATTTATCATTTTAACCAATTTGATATATATGTTTTCTTATATATGAAGGTTCAATGAATTATGAAACTGCATATCTTGATAAAACAATCACAACCAATCAATTAATGTAATGTATTTTAGCCTAACAATATCACATTTCAAATACAATCATAAAGTATGTGATATTATTTTAAAATAAAAAAATTGAAAATCTTCTTTATATGTTATCATTACCATATTTGACGTTCAAGATAGGATACATTATATTATATTTCGAATTATTTTGTAGTTTCCACTATAAGCTTTGGTTTTGGGCAGTTTCCACACTAAGCTTAGGGTTTGAATGGTAGCACCATAATTAGAATACAAACCAAAACCTACAAAAATAAAACGTATATATATGCATTTATTGAAAGCAATTTTTGTACATTTTATATTTAACAAAAGATTGAAAAAAAAAGTTATTGTAACTCTCTCATTTTATTCATTGTTTTCTGACGGTGATTGTCTTTACACCCATATAAATATTCACCTACGTGTACGTATAGATTTTGTGTTGTATTTAATGTAATTATAAGTGTAATTAGCTTTTAGCAAAATTATCTGGCTTGTAACATAAAAAAAATACATAGATGATGAGAAAACGAAAAGAGAAAAACTTGATTAAAGATCTCTTTTACATATCCAACGTCCAACGAAACTATAATCATTACACTTCATTTGTCCAGTAATACACACGCACAAAAATGAAAAGTAATAGCGAAAAAAGTATAAGATAATAAACGGCAGTAATAAAACACAAATGTTGAATGATAATTTACAAAATATAATATACAACAAATTTAACTATTTTGTTATTCTAAATGATCATATATAACCACAGTATTTGAAACAAGAAATGTTTTTTAGAGCGACGACAACAAAACATGTCTATCAGAGAAGCATAGTCTTCATTTTGGTTTTAGTTCGATCTAAGATGGAAACATATTTTATATTTTGACTACAAAACCTAAAGAGAAAGAATCATCATTTTCTATTATTATTATAATACCTCTTTTTTTTTTTGAACTAATTGACTTGAATAATTTATATTATCATGATATAGTGTGTGTATGCATATATAAAAGTGAGATATTAAAGCACTCCAAAAAAAAAATAGAGCAGAGGAAAAAAAAAATGGCTCCTTCATCTTCATCTTCTCCTTCCAAATCTCCTATTCCATCTCTTCATCAATCCATTCATTTCACTCCTGTAAGTTAAACTCAAATCCTTCTTTGTTTTTTTTCTCGGGAAAAACGCAGGGAATTTGTTAATCATTGACCAAGAACACACAAACCTCAATTGTGTTTTGTCTTATTGTCTTGCCCTGTGACCCAAAAAAAAAGTTTTTGTTTTTTTTTCATTAGGGTATAGCTCGAAGTTCTAGTTTTTCTGTGTTTTCGTGAAACCCTTAATTATTTTCTCGAGGAAATGAAGGAAAAGTGTGAAAGAGAAGCAAGTTCTGTTAACTTTTCATCTAAAGTTTCCTCCTTTGATCTTACTGATTCCATCAGAATCTCATATTGTACCACTTGATAATTTCTTAAATTTTTGTTTTTATCTCAAATTTGGAATAATTTTTCATTTTATATCTTTGTTGTTTTCAGATTCTAGAATGCGATGAAGATGACGATCTCCACGAAGAAAGTTACAAAAACAGAGCAACACCAAGCAGCGACGGTGCTTCTTCCGTCACACCAAACCACCACCACCACCGCCGTAACACCAACAACAACCAACACACTTTAACACCTCTCCACCACAACGGAAAACCCACAAGCAGAAAACGACATGATGATGACCAAGACGACGGTGGTGCAGTCTCCTGCAACAAGTGTCGACCTCACCACTCTCACCGTGACAAATTCTCCATCGTACCTCTCGAAAGTCACAACAACCCTTCCTTCATCTCTAGCCCTAATCTGATAATCAAATCGATATTTCAATCTCTTACACGGAGAAGCCCCAAACCTTCTTCGACGACGGCCGCGCCACTTCCTCCGCGCTCTTCATCCTCCTCCGCCGCTGACGCTTCAAGAGAAGAGCAGTGGCGTTTAGCCGTGGCAGAGCTTTCTCATAAACTGATTCAAGCCACGAAGAAGAAAGAAGACGCTGTTATAGAAGCTTCTAGGTTGAAATCATCCATGGCAGAGCTCGAGAAGAAACTCAATAAGCTAGAGATTTACTGTCACAATCTCAAATCGGGACTTGATGAATGCAGCAACAAGAAACAGAGTGTTCAGATTCGAAAAGACGGATTTAACGACAGGATCATTCAGCAATTTCTTGTTTCTGTGTCAGAATCTCGAACTTCGATCAGAGCTCTGAGTAGATCTCTCGCGTCGCAGCTACGAACCGTCGGTGGGAAAGTCTACGAGAGACTCTCTCTTCTCCTCCAACCTTTTGATGTAAAGATCAACTCTTTTGCAAAGAATCCTAAAAGTCTGATCTTTTACCTCGAAGCGATCCTGAGCAGAGCATTCTTCGAGGATTTCGAAGCTTCCGGGTTTCAGAAAAACGGGCCAACCCGGATTTTGAACCCGATTGATCGTTGTGAATCCAATTACGCTTCGTTCAACGTGTTGATGGAGCTAACGTGGGACGAAGTGTTGAGCAGAGGAACAAAACAATTCTCGGAGGAGTTTAGCCGATTCTGTGACCGGAAAATGAGCGACGTCGTTTCAATGCTTTGCTGGAACCGAGCCTGGCCTGAACCGCTTTTACAGGTAAAAGTTTAATCAGATTTATTTGGTTTACTGCAAAACCAATTGAGTTGGACCGTTTGTTTTTCATAGGCTTTCTTTGGTGCGTCGAAGAGTGTATGGTTGGTTCATCTCTTAGCTAATTCAGTGAACCCGGGTCTGCGAATCTTTCGCGTGGAGAAAGATGACAAGTTTGACCCGGTTTATATGGAGGAAACTGGTGGAGACCGGTTTAAAAGTTTGGTACGAGTTATGGTTCAACCCGGGTTTTACGTCTATGGGAGTGTGGTTAAGTGCAAAGTAGTTAGCAAGCATTGCGGCAGCGACGAGGAACAAGTGGAAGACCGTTCGGTCAAAGAATGTAATAAAAGTGACAAGAGTTTAATAAGCATTTGTAGCCCATTAGGAGGTTAATTACGTTGATTCAAGAGTTATAAAATTGGTTTTGTTTGGTTTGGTTGTAATTAAAAAAAAAAAAAAAACTCAATGGCTTTTGCAAGTGAATATTAAATTAGTTTTTTTAATTGACTTTTGCGAGAAAATCTCTTAAGGATTAACTAAATTATAAAGATTTTTGTTGTTGTTGTCAAAGTGATTCATGGTTTAGATTTTCTAAAGTAAAATATTGGCATTTTCTCAATGGTTTGTTTGTCTTGGATTTGATTATATTTGGTTCATTGTGACATCCAACGGTTATGGTACGTAGATCATACGTGTGTACATTTAATGTGGTATTCAGCTGTCTACTTCAATGATGAATTTTCTTCTCTATCTTTTCGCTAAATTTATATAATTTCTGGATCTTATCTACCAAACCATCTTACACAACGAAGACCCGGTCCACATTAAAGCTTCGAAGCTATGATTTACCGATTCAAACCACCGGTTCGGGTCAACACGGGTTTTGAGATCGAGAACTTAATTTAATTTAAGGTGGTTTGGTGGTAAGAGGAAAAAAACAACCAAAAAAAAAAAACTTCTTCTCCGCGTCGGTCTTCGTCTCGTCTTTTGTCGTTCTCTACAATTTTGATTAGTTTTGCGATCTTCATTTCTATATTGTCTCCGGTCAATATTTTGTTCGATCCGTCGATCAGAATATTTAACTGGAGATTTAACAAGTGTTAATATTAGCAGATCGCAGCTATGTCGTATTCCGATTCCGATTCGTCTTCTCACAGTAGTGAATACAAAAATTTCCGGCAGATTACGCGTGAACGTGAGTTCTCTCTCAAAACTATCTATCTCCGTTTTTTTTATTTGTTTTGACTCTCGTTGATTCAAATTGACTTGTCTAGATTCTTGTGATCTATTTTTGATTGCGAGTTCTGCGGAGAATTTGTTTTTTTAGTCGTGTGGATTCATTTTGATTCTGGGTAATAGGCTCAGGAGAACAAAACTGTATAGGTTTATGAGGTTTCAATATGTTTACACCGAGGAGAGAATTTGTGAGTTCAATGGATATAAAGTTGCATTTGGGGACAGTTTTCTGATGAAATATTGAGAAATCTATTGCTCGTGTCACTGGTTTGGGTTCTAAAGATTTTAATTGAGATTTATGAAGAGGTTTAAATCTCAAAAATGTGTATATATTTTGCCAAATTGTTCCTATCAGACGGACACTTAGGACATAAACAGATACTTGTTTGTCATGGTCACATGGTCGTGTGTTTTGATTGTAGTGACATTGTAGAGTTATAGGCAGGGTAGTTCATTTCATGCATTCTTGTGTTTAAATTCCAAGAGGTTTTGGCTGCTGTCACTGCTTGTTTGCTATTAAGAATCTTTCTGCTTTTGGTTATTTATTACAGGACTCTTGTATGAGATGCTTAGATCAGCAAAGACAGGGAGCTCAAAATCCACCTGGAAGGTATGTTTTTTCGTGTACTTTACAGTTTACCCTGAGCTAGCCAGATAGTGTTTGTTTTAGATTAATAGCTTATTTTTCTGCTAAGTTTTTTTCTTTATTTCTCTGTATTTTAGGTACTAATCATGGACAAACTTACTGTCAAGATAATGTCGTACGCTTGCAAAATGGCTGATATCACACAAGAAGGAGTTTCATGTAAATTTTTTAATTCAATATGATGCTTTACTTTTAAATAGTTGAAGTGGCTTAAACTATCATTTCTCTGTAGTGGTTGAAGACATATTTAGACGAAGACAACCTCTACCTTCAATGGATGCGATATACTTCATTCAGCCAACTAAAGAGAAGTAATTTATTCTAAATGTGTGACATTTGTTTTTTAACTCCTATATTAATGTTTGATTCTATTTTATCAGTGTAATCATGTTCTTGTCAGACATGTCTGGGAAATCACCCTTGTACAAGAAGTAAGGAAATTATTTCCTATCGTATCTATCCTAAAGACAATCTCTTTAAAACACTCATTTTTTTCCTTTATTTCTCTGCATCTGTGAAGGGCCTTTGTTTTCTTTAGCTCACCAGTTTCCAAGGAGCTGGTTGGTCACATCAAGAAAGATTCGAGTGTATTACCCCGGATTGCAGCATTGAGAGAGGTGTATATTGCAAAAAATCTATTGTGCCAAGTGTATTCTGGCTATTATAGAGTATCTGTATTATAGAGCTGTGTTAGAGTCCACATCGATAATTTACCATTTGATTTTCGTTTTGCAGATGAATTTGGAGTTTTTTGCCATTGATAGCCAGGTATGGTCGTTCTAAATCTATTGGGCTCGTGCACTATTATAGCGTCGCAAATATTTTTATTCATCATATGATCTGCAATCCAGTGTGATCTGTGGTATCATGTTGTTAGTGTATGTTTCATGATGTGAAAGAGGGTCACAAGAGAAATTAAATAACGAAAACTTGTGCAGGGTTTCATCACCGATCATGAGAGAGCTTTAGAGGATCTTTTCGGTGACGAAGAAACTTCTCGGAGAGGTGATGTGTGCTTGAATGTGATGGCCTCTCGGATTGCCACCGTCTTCGCTTCACTACGGGTATCAATCATTATTCTCATGATTTATGATTATTATCTGTAGATGACTCTTCTGAATCATTTTGGACTTACAGGAATTTCCCTCTGTAAGATACCGAGCCGCAAAGTCACTTGATGCATCAACAATGACAACTTTGCGCGACCTCATTCCCACAAAGCTTGCAGCTGGAATCTGGAATTGCCTGGCGAAACATAAACAGTCGATTGAAAATTTCCCTCAGACTGAAACGTGTGAGCTGCTCATACTTGACAGATCTATAGACCAGGTTTAGAACTCTCTTTTTTTTGCATTCGATGTTTCTTTCATCTTTTTTTGTTATCCATCTACTAATGGAGCTCATGCGTCCTTCTCTACATGTGATATATGATTAACAGTATTTTCTTGTTTCAAATGTCTAGATTGCCCCTGTTATACATGAGTGGACTTATGATGCTATGTGCCATGATTTACTGAATATGGAAGGGAACAAATATGTCCATGTCGTAAGTGCAACTCTTTGCCGTATAAGTCATTGTGATATAGTGGTGTCTCTCGTCCTGGATACTCCATATGATGTACTTTTAGTTTTTAGGTTCCAAGCAAATCAGGTGGACAACCAGAGAAGAAGGATGTGCTCTTAGAGGAACATGATCCTATTTGGCTAGAGCTTCGACATGCACATATAGCAGATGTGAGTCTGATGCCTAGGTCTTTATTTTTTTTTTGGTAAAAAGTTTAATCCTATTGACCTGCGTTTTTCATCAGGCTAGTGAAAGATTGCATGACAAGATGACCAATTTCTTATCCAAAAACAAAGCTGCTCAGCTTCAGCATGGTAAGAGGTGGGTATTACTTTTAATTTTGTTGTAAATATAACTAGATAGCATATATTAAACTTCCTCTGAACAAGTGGAACAAGATTTTAGTGTTGGATTCTTTCCTCTTGTCATTCAGCTTGATCATAGTCTGACATAACTCTGCATTGATCTGCGAATATTTGATTGGAGAAGTACTTTCAATTTTTCTCTCAGTTTTTATGAATTTTATTCGTTTATTTGTAGAGATGGAGGTGAGCTTTCTACAAGGGATCTACAGAAGATGGTTCAAGCATTGCCACAGTATAGTGAACAAATTGACAAGATCTCTCTCCATGTAGAGGTAGTTCCATAATTATGTGCAAGCTCCCTTGTCTTTTCTTTTTTTTTGTCCACCTCCACTTCTAGTGTGATATGCCTTTACTATGCTTCCTTAATATCTTGAACGTTCAACTTTAGGTGATGCCACAGGAAATTATACTCTATTAATATGCATCATTTGATTAGCATTTCACAGTATTTAGTTTCTGATGAGCTGTCTACAGATATCCAAAGTTACAGCCTCTTTGAATTTTTTCTTATAGATTTGGATTCATATAAGTTTATCTTATCATTGCAGATTGCTAGAAAAATCAACGACCTTATCAGAGAGCAAGGACTTCGGGAGCTTGGACAACTTGAACAAGACCTTGTTTTTGGGGATGCTGGAATGAAAGAAGTGATTAAATATTTGAGTACTCAAGAGGTTTGCATCTAGTTAATAATGGTTGATTTACTTTAACAGTGGTTATATATTTCATGAGGCGTTGCACTATTTCTTCAAAATTCTGTACAGGAGGCAAGCCGTGAAGGTAAGTTACGCCTGTTGATGATCCTTGCAACAATTTACCCTGAAAAGTTTGAAGGTGAAAAAGGTCAAAATCTAATGAAGGTACTTGGGGTTTTAGTGCATCTAGATCTTTGTTTGATTCTCAACCACCCCATCTAAGGTTTTATTGCTTTGTTTTATAGTTGGCGAAACTCCCTTCTGATGATATGACCGCTGTAAACAATATGAGATTACTTGGTTCAGCCGTCGATGCTAAAAAGAATACTCCTGGAGGTTTCACTTTGAAGTTTGATCTTCACAAGGTAACATCTTCTCTCGGAGTCTTTCATCAAATATATTCAAATATGAACATCTTCTTGACATTCTTACCTGTAACGGCTACAGAAAAAACGAGCCGTCAGGAAAGAACGCCAAGAGGAAGCAGCATGGCAGTTATCTCGTTTTTACCCTATGATTGAGGTACCCATCACATTTAGGTTTGTTTATTTCCCTTTTAAAATTTGTATAGGACATTTATAAAACTATTCTTTTCGTGTGTGGAATTTGCCAGGAACTCATTGAGAAACTTAGCAAAGGAGAATTGCCAAACGAGGATTACCCATGTATGAACAGCCCAAGCCCAAGTTTCCATGGATCAACGTCAGTTTCATCAGCAATGAGTAGTAGTCAAGGTCAAGCTGCTCAGTCCATGAGATCAAGACGCACACCAACATGGGCTAAGAGTCGAGGTTCAGATGATGGATATTCAAGGTAAACGGTTTTTAAACAATCCAACATAGAATACCTGGGTCAATCCAGTATGTTCAATAATAACTAAACATAAGTTAAGACCTCAGATCTTTTTAACCTCTCTGTCAAGTGAAAACTAAAAGCTAGCTAAACAATGGGCCTCACTGTTCATTTGAAAATCCACTTTTATGCTCACATCATTTCAAATTCTTGCAGTGATTCGGTGCTGAGACATGCATCAAGCGATTTCAAGAAGATGGGACAACGTATATTTGTGTTCATTGTTGGTGGAGCGACAAGATCAGAGGTAACAGGCTAAAGCAAAATGGCTCTTTTATGTTGGAATGAAACTTAAACCTTAGAGTAATGATATATGATGATGCTCTCTTATTATTATTACTGGAATCTTTGATTTTCAGTTAAAAGTATGTCACAAACTAACCACGAAACTCAAAAGAGAAGTAATCCTCGGGTCCACTAGCCTCGACGATCCTCCACAGTTCATAACGGTAAGCTACACACACATACTTCACATTCTGAGATTTGGGAAACTATGAATCCACTGTAATCTTCTCTTTTCTTGTTTGTTCACCCCATAGAAATTGAAGCTTCTGACTGCAAATGAGTTATCTATAGACGATCTTCAGATATGAGAATCCAGAATGCAAATCATATCATTGTCTTAGTTCTCTAATTTGTATACCCTTATTGTTTGTCGTCTAAATATGTAAATCATCTCATAAACTTGGCTTCTAGATCTCTTGCTATTGTCTTGTTAATTCCTTCTTTGCGTTTTCAGAAACTAAACTTTTGTATGTCATTCAACTCTGATTTCTCTGAATCATAATAACATACAGTTATTATATATAAAAAATGCCCAACACAGGGCAATGTAGTCTTAACAACAACACCAGTTCTCTTCTTAAACACTACTTGGCTTCGGATCAATAGTCTCTTTGGTGAGCTGTTCTTCAGCTTTCCTCTTCTTCTTTGTTACTGACACCAAACTCTTGACATAAGAGATATAGCTGTCTACATTGAATTTTCGTTTGCAACCTGCATAGTTCATGTACCGTATCTTCCCAAAAACTGGCCTCTCCTTCCATCCCTAGAAACCATCAAACCACAAATCTATGTCTCAGATTCAGTAACACTCACAATATTATCCATTCTATTATACTACTATTACTTCTAGTCAAGTAAAAGAATGAGATGACAAGAGAACCTGATCATGAACACCGCATATAGACCACATACACCCAACATATCCACTTGGGTCACGACCATCGATCTCATACTACATCAACATCTCAAAAACTTTAAGCAACAAAAAGAAAATAGTCAAGAGTCTCAGAGTGAGATAAGTTGGAAGCAAACCTTGTTATTTAGATAGATGGATATTGAGAGAGCCTCTTCAGGTCCTTTGGTCCATTCTAGAATCTTCTTTGCCCAATACATTCTGCAAGTTAATGTCAGTTTTCACCATTGTTGTCATTGTATCACTTTTAAAAGCACAGTTAAAACGTATATATATGATATTACTTGCCTCATGAAACCGTGCATTTTCCCTTGATAAACCATCTCTAACTGTGAAGCATTCCATAGCTGACAATTCAACAACACGAAAAATAGAGGTTAACATGCAGATGAAAATCAAAGTTACAGACAAATTTAGGTGATGATATATGTGTTGAGAGATAAGTGGCTTACAGGATCTGATGTCTGCCCCTTCTCTAGCTGCTCCAGCCTATAAGTTTAATATCCTTTAGAGTTCATTTTAGAAATTTTCTTTACAAAAGAACTGAGTGAGTGGCTTAAACATTACGAGTAAATGTGTTCTCTCTTATCTGAAGCATGATCCGTTAATGACTTGCGTGCCCACTCCCAAGCTCCCTTTAGGGAATCATAATGAGGTTGATAATAGCAAAAATTGTCGGAGAGTTCTCTACGCACAATCAATTCTTCCAAGAAGGTGTCTACCGCCTTTGATGAACAAACAATGCAAAAGTACCAAACTAGTGAACAAGTGGTAACAAACAGAGTAAACTACATTATTGGGTAATGAACCTGAGGGTAAGTATTCCGGATTTTGCGCGCTTCTAAGGCACATCGTTGAGCTGATATCTGTCCAAAATGTAGATAAGGAGATAGACCAGAGAGTGCTTTTGGCTTTACAGGATTGTTCCGCTCTGTTGAATAATTCTTCAACCTTTTCGTCAAAAAACCATCTTTATTCCCCATTAGTACTTCCCTACCTTCATCTTCTCCCGGCACACACCATTCAATTTCAGGAACTTCTGCACCCTCCCTATTCACATAACCATGGAACTCAAATCCCAAACAAGAATAACGAATCGGGACATTATAAATAACAGCAACTCACCTTACAACTTTATCAATGAGGCTATCCCAATCAACCAGTTTATCTACCATCCCCGCCCACTTCTTCTTCGGTGGTTCAAGTTTAGGAAACTCAATGAGGTAATCAGGTAGTAGTTTGTTGATTTTACCACGTATTGTTCTAGCACTGTACTCCAACTTCTCAGAAGCAGCCCACATTGGAACTATATTGTGTGCATCAACTTCATGTATTGCTAATGAATCACTCGTTTTCTTAACAATCTCATCTTTACAATTCCTAATGTCCCGTAAAGGCGAGAAATCGGTAACCAGATGTGAAGCTCCACATTCTGAGATAAAATTAGGAATTGTGTCCTTTGCATCTCCCTGAATTGTTATGTCAGAAAGTTCATCTTGAGATTAAGAAAATTTCAAAGCTAAATTCTGATAAACCTATAAAATCCTAAGATTATTCGAAGTCTGAATCGCTTCATCTACAGTTTCATTTCCAACAAGAAGGTAAAAATCCTAACTTTTCACCCATGATTTCTCTGAAATTACTAACAAAAAGCAAGTAATTTTAAATGGGTTTGGTGTCAGATTGAGCTCAGGACTCACCTGTAACAGAAAAAACGGAATTTGAAGAGAATCGATTTGGCGATGAAGCTGACGCAAACCCTTTAACATAAACCCTAATTGTCTCGCTTTTGCGTCCAGAAACTGATCGAACAAATTGAACACGACTGCCACCGGCGCGTTGGTTCTGTTTGCTAAATCAACGGCGTGGATCAACGCCCAATTATCTCTCAACCGTTGATCTCTGAACATCCAATAAACAACGGGACCCACCGTTTGATCTGACGGTCGCCAGGAGCCTTCCTTGAGTATCCGGATCCTACCCGTTTGAACCGAGATTGTCGACGCCATGCGAAGGAGGAGACTGAAATTTTCGGACTTTCCGGATTTCACTAATGTAAGCCGTTTATGAGAAGATATCGCAGCGGAGAAAGTTAACTTGCGCAGGGAATGCTCAGGCGTCTTCGAAAAATGGAGGGAAGACAAACAAACACTGTTTGAGTCTGTGGTTTAAATTGATCTACGTGGATGGTTATTATTTGAACACGTGTCAATCAGTGATTGCCCAAATTACTTTCTCTACTCGCTATTAGTTTCTTTTAACATACACAGAAGAAACGTTTGAGTTTAAAAAAAAATCATATTAAAACAAAAAAAATTAAAGACAATATTTTGATGGTTCAAGCTGTCATAATAACATTTTTTTTGTCTGTCATAATATAATTATTTCTTCAGAATTGCTATGAAGATAAACGTGTAAATATTCAAATGAATCAAATTCATATGATGGTGCTGATTCATGATGAAAAAAGAGAGAGATAATAGATTGACCTATATAGTCATGGTTCATCATTTCCTTTAAACAAAAGAAACCTAGAGTAAATTATTCCTTCACATGCTTATCTATGGTTTACTCATTTAAATAATCTCAAATACATAATTGGAAATAAACATAACTTCTGGTTTATCATTAAGAGCTAATTAATGTGACACTATTTCTAGATTGTAGGTATATATTATATGTTAGAAGTGTGATGGTATAATTAGCTGAAATCATAGTACAAGTATCATTTAAAATTTTATTTAATAAATTAATGGTGATAGCCAAAATTAAATTAAAATCTTGCTATACTAATTACAAATCGAAATGATGTTTTATTGTCCGCAATGTGGTGGTTACTCTTAACTCTAAAGTCTAAACAATATATATTTTTTTAAAAGTTAGCTACAATTATTCATAATATAATGTGACGTCACTCGAGAGGACTACTGCGTCATAAACTACGGAGTATGTATGTTAGTGGATTATCAAGCGTTCACCTCACACGTATGCAATTAAATGATCTCTAAGCCACTGATCTTGCCACGTGGTTGGTTCATTATTAACGCAATCAACTGCCTTAAATATTATTTTTCGCTTATAAGTAAAATTTAGAATAATTTATTCTATAATTTTTGGTACAAAATTACATTAATTTTTTAATTAGATATAAATTCTATTTTTTATTAAAATTATATTTTTAATTTAGAATATTTACTTGTTGGATTTAGGTTTTTTATTATTTAGATTGAGTATTTAGTGGTTGAGTTTAATATTTATTGTTTGGATTTTGTGTGATTTCTCAAAAATATAATTTTTAATTTAATTAAATTATTAAATGATAATTTTATCTTAAATTAATTTTTATGGTATTTGTGGAAATTAAAATTAATTTGATGATATTTTTAAGAATTACCTTAAAATTTATTGGTTTTGTGTTTATGCATTTTATAACAGTTTAACCATGAATCAAAAGACTCTTGGGAATAAATGTAACTAATATACATAAATCCACATTTCAAATATTTATTAATAATTTAACACAATTATAAATGGAAAAGGTATAGTTGTTTTAATTCATTTAAATTATTATTCATTTTTTCTCCTTTTAGTTTTTTTTTATCTTTTTAATGAAAAAAAAGAAAATAAAATACAGATTGATATAATTTTTGAGAGATTTGGTGAGAAGTCAGTATTGCCGACAGGAAATTCTGCCTCACCACCAAAATGGTGAAAATACCAAACCAATAATTACATTAACTTTATTTGGATTATGATTATATGAGTACCTAATTACAATTTTACAATACCTTTTTCCTTTAACATATATAATTTAAAAAAAAAAAAAAGTTGAATTTATATATAACATACATTTGTAATATATTTTATTAGGTTATATATATATATATATATATATATTTTTTTAGTGATAGACACAAATGCTTTAAAATCATTAGTTTCATATAAGGAAAAAAAAGTTCAAAGTGAATATAATAATGCCTGCTAGAAAGTTCAAAGTTTTACAAGGAGTTAAAGAAAATGTATTAAAATAAAATAAAAAGTAGTATACCTATTTGTGGGGTATAAATATAATTATTGATTTCTACCAGGACTCCTCCTTTAATCAGCATAGTTACAAATTACCACCCAACAAAAATGATTCCTTGTTAAATATTTTTTTTTTCTACGTTATCTATTACCTCATCATTTTTTTTTAGAAATATGATTTAAATCTATGATGAATGCTTGTCTACGAGCACAATATCATTATAACTCTTCTTGAAACACTTGATACCACGATAAACGAGATCTTGCAATACTCTGAAATTCATTGAAAATTTTTTACAACTTCTGGAAATCAAACCCCATATCAGGTGTAAAAGCCATAAATCTTTAACTAACAGCGTAAGGCTGCTTCCACAAGTAACACAAGTAGATTCAACTGTTAAATTTAATATTTAATTGCCATTGCAATAAAAGTATTTGTAAAATTATATAACAATACTTTAGAATAGCATACATATATGTCTCTATGTATTATGCATGTGGGTATGTTAAAAAATACTTGACTTATGTATTTGTCTGTAACTTAAATGGAAAAATAGCATCTAAATAATTGTATTTTATCTTTACTATTTCTAAAATAATTGTTTTATTTTTCTCTCTTTGCTTTCACTGTTCTTACTTAATTTGTGTAATTTCACTTTAGCTGTCCGGTCAGTCCATTTATGAAAATCTTGCCACTAGATTTCAAATTATGGTACTATTGATAAAGTAATGATTTACAAGAATATAAATTATGAATTACATAAATACTTTATAAGACAAAATACCCCACAAAAGTACAAACCATTGGCTCATAACAATAAAGTGGAAATATTTTTTACCTCTCTAAACTATAACTATTCATAGCGGTAATATTCATGGGTAAATAAAGCTTATGTGACTAAATATGTGGTAATTAAATGAAGTTGTAAAATATTTAAAGTAAATCACTCAATAGAAGCTTCTTTAAAAAATATCAAATAGGTTTTGGAATATTAACAAAGATTTAGAATTTAAAAATTTAGGGTTTAGGAATTGTTTTTCTACATTTATACTTTAACAATTTCACTTTTTCACACCTTTAAAAATGATCATATATACAACAAGAAAATACAATGATTTTGATGTAATAACCTCCCACTAAACTTGCTTTTTCATGGTAGGGATCCACAGTTTTATTCTTCTGGAAGACTTAAGATGGATTAAGGATAAGGAAAATAGATTGATAGTTACTTAGATATGTAAATAGATAAATTATAATCATAGTTGAAGTGAAATCAAAACTCGTTAACAAGGTTTTATTCTTCAACAACTCTACAAGATAAAAGTGATGCTAACAACAAACGTTACCATGAAGAAAGAACAATAAACTTTCAAAAAGTTAAGTCATTTTCTCAAAAAGTAAATATATGTTTTCAAGTCATGATTAATAATATGAATTTCTATGAGAAAAAGTAAGAGTTATATCATTACATTATGTACCAAGAAGAAAAAAAAAAAAAGCAAAAGATGACATTAATTAGAGTTCTAACTTCTAACCTATATTAATGATAATGACAAGAAACAAAAATATATAAATATGTTTCACCCTTAATTATGGTATATATTAAGCTAATTAAAGAAATAAAAATACTTAATCACATTGAATATTAATAATGGTAAGTGATACTAGTAAATGAAAGAAAAGAATCCAAAACAAATCCTACAAAATGCCAAAAAAAACTAAGTTCAAATCAAATGGATAAAAAAGAGACATGTCACACTAAGGATGTTGTATCAATAAGTACATCATTTAGCAAATGATCATCACCATTAGCCATGGCAAGTAGCTCAGCATCCCTATCTTCCTCATTCGAGAAATCTCTCCTTTCGAATTTCGAATTAGCCGATATAAAGATCAGCTTTTGAGCTCGTTCTATAGCTGCATGTGACCGTTCATTCGAGTTTACCCATTTCAGAAGAGAAGAGTTACATTTAAACCCACTAGTAGTTGCATGAAGAAAAATGAGCCTAACTGCAACTTTCCCTAGTGACCTGAACTCACTAAGATATGTTTCCCAAACAAGTCTACTACTTTGTGGATTTGCTATCTTCATCTTTCCGGAAACCGGGTCAAGTTCTTTCATTTGGACAGCCCTTGCATACATTGGATCAAGCCCTTCGGTTCTCCATTTCATTAGTTCCATCAATGCAATGTGTCCCTCTTCTCTAGACACAAGTCTTGTTATCAACTTATCTACATCTTTCTCTTGCTCGGAAGACAGACACTTGAACGGAGGAAGATACTTTCCGCTACTATCTCTTATCAAGTAAAGAGGATCGAGTATGAAAGCCGCAGCCCAAGCCGGATGATAACTCTTCTTGAATCTTGTCTCAACTAGTTTCTCCACATGTCCTTCACCTATATTAAACTTAGAATCCCAATCTTTAATCTTAGCTCTTAGCTCGTTCCATAGAGGAAGGCATTGCCCTACTAGTAGCTTCTCTTCCTCTATTCTCCGAGCCATGTCTTTAACAAGCTTGATCAAAGAGTGAACCGCCTCTACCTCGTTCCAAAACCCTTCGTTCCCAACCATGTCTCTAACCTCCCTAGCATTATGATCCTCCATCAAAACAACTTTACAAGCATCATCATGCATTACCAACTGAATTGCTCTAGCCGAACTCAACACATCCTCAAGAAGATTAAAAAATGGCTCCAAGTAACAAGCCTTACTAATACTACTACGTTCATCGTTGTAATAACAATGTAAAGGAAGTCTAAGCATGATCGATTCACCATGTTCTTGCAACTGATACTTACAGTGTGCGTTTCGTATCTGGGTTGTGTAGTTGATGAACTTGGCGAGTCTCACACAGTTTTGTGAGACGGATTTGAATAAAGGTAGCTCTTTTATGAAATCTTTGATCAAACTGTTGAGCCCTTGAGACTGACAAGATAGATTCACCATCCATTGATGCTGACTCTCAAGATTCCTTAATGCTTTGGTCTTAAACTTATCAGAAACTATTCCGACACATCTCTGAGGTGAAATACCACAAATGTCCTTCACTGTCTCCAACAAAAGCTCCTCTGCGTAATTTGATGGCACAGCTCCGTTCACCAGAATCGCCTTTCTGTATAAACTCGTCCCATTGGGTAAATTGACAATCAAATTCACCAAATTCTCGCCGGATTCACCTGAGTTCCAACCGTCCGATGAGATTTGGAAGAACATAGCGTCTCTGATTCGTGATTCAGCCTCTGATCTCGCCTCCTCGTACTTGATGTCTAACCTTGTGGTGGCGAATTCTCTCTTGGAGATGATTGGTAAACCAACTTGGGTTAGAAAAGCTTGAAACTTTGGATGCTCCAAACCCGACAGAGAAACAGAGCCGCAAGATTCGAAGACCCAATCGGAAAGAGAATCTAAAGCTGATTCTATCTGCGATCTGTTAAGAGATTGCGTTTGCGATGTTTTGGGGCTTTTAAGCTTCTTCACACTATCTTCAAGCATAGCTAAAGGACCCAAATCATCTTTTCCACCTGAAAGCATCAAATGCGGTGGCGGCGGCGGAGTAGAGTAATG
>KE158008.1:38047-51242 GCA_000411055.1 Leavenworthia alabamica
TTTTACAATATAAAACCATAATTTCAACTATAAAACCCTAATTTCAACTCATAAACCCTAATTTCAACTCATAAACCTTAATTTTACACAAATCTCAAATTTAAATTTTTAAAATATAAAACCCTAATTTCAACTATAAAACCCCTAATTTCAACTCATAAACCTTAATTTTACACAAATCTCAAATTAGAACGTTTACAATATAAAACCATAATTTCAACTATAAAACCTTAATTTCTACTCAAAAACCCTAATTTCAACTCATAAACCTTAATTTTACACAAATCTCATATTTAAACTTTTACAATATAAAACCCTAGTTTGAACTCAAAAACCTTAATTTCTGCTCTAAAACTCTAATTTTAACTCATAAACTTTAATTTTACACAAATCTCAAATTTGAACGTTTACAATATAAAACCCTAATTTCAACTATAAAACCCTAATTTCTACTCAAAAACCCAAATTTCAACTCATAAACCTTAATTTTACATAAATCTCAAATTTAAACTTTTAAAATATAAAACCCTAATTTCAACTATAAAACCCTAATTTCTACTCAAAAATCCTAATTTCAATGACATGAAAAAACAATATATGTGATTTCATAGCTCAATGACATGAAAAAATAATAAACATCTTCGTCATTCGATATATGTGATATGACCCGAGGAAACACTTGCGGTGGAATGTAACTAAGTATCAACTTAGTATTGGCTTTATCAACCATAAATTTCTTTCAAATCCCATCAGTCAAATCATAATATGTTATCTCCTTAATTGATTTATTCACCAATATAGGAGACACTATTTTGTCGCTTCCCAACCATGTTGCATAACCTCTATCTTCTGAATAACATCCTCCATAAGAACAATGTATGACTGTGCATGGAACACTATCCATTTTCTCCTGAAAAAAAAAGACAGTTCAGTTATATCAAGTTGTACTCAAGTGTACCTAGTTGTACTATTTTCGTGAACTTAACCAAATATTAATTTGTTAACTAGTTGACACTGTAATTCGTAAACTAACAAGTATTAACGCTTTCCCATTTTTATAAATCAACAAAACGAGTTCAAATACACAATGTGCAACTTATTATGAATGATACTCAACTCATTATTTCAAAAATATTTTAAATTATTAATTTTTCTAATAAATGATATTTATTAACTAAAATCAGTCAATACTAAATAAAAACAATTAACAGTTTTACATTATTATAAAAACCATCAAAAACACTTAAAAACAAACCTTCATAAACTTCAAATTCTATGAAAATGGTGAAAGTTTTTCGTGGCCAGTTTTTCGTTTTAGTTTTGGTTTGTTGGAGAAGAAAGAGAAAAAATGTGAGAAAAAAGAAAATGAGTCATAAAAACTAAACACATGTCATCTTCTAACTGGTTCATTTAATTTTAGTTTTAAATTTTTTACCAACCATTAAATTTTTCTTTCCTCCTTTCCTCCAATCAGGTTCTAAACGTTTTTTATTTTCTGTTTTTTTATTTCTTTATTTTTAGTTACATTTTATATTATTTTAATACAAGGGTACAATTTGTTTTTTAAAATTGGACATGTATGATAGATTAAAGACATATATACAGATTTTTTGGAATCCATAACATGTATCTCAGCATTTGGGCCATTATCAAAGCAGAGAAGCTTCTCTCCGTTTACTTCCTCAATTTGTTTCCCAAGAAAATTCTATTCGTCTTCTCGGAAAATTTGCCAAGATTACAGAGTAGAGAGAGAGAGTAGAGTGAAGTGGAGGGAATCGTCGTCAATCGTGTGAGTAAGACGTCGTGACACAGTTAAAAACTTCAAACTAACACCAAGTGGGTCCCAGATCCACCAAATTATTTATTTTGTTTGACATAAATACCCTTACCAGTTCCATTATTTACATCGTCGTTACTACACGTACATTGTTGTTGTTCTGCGTGAATCACATTCATTATTAACGTAAAGACTCATAATTATAATCCTCTCGGAGCCTTCACGAGAGATGTGACCGACCATTTATTTCATTTGCCTTCCATTTTATATATTAAATTCGAATTTGTTTCTTTAAAGCATATGATTAGATGAAGAACAGAAGATTTTGGACTGAAAAGAAAAAGGAAAAGATAAAAGGCAATAACAACAATAAAGGTATTGAAGGGTCCCCAAAGGAAAAAGTAAATTTGTCATATCACCCCAAGGAGAAAAGTTGTACATTCAAAACTTTTGAGGAGCCAATTAAAAGTGAAATTAATTTATCAATTTCTTAACTCAATTGGCACATATACAAGTTATTCATAACCAAAAGTCAAAATATAAAGTCTATATCAAAGAAGGACAAACCCTGCATGTTGATAAAAAAATAAATAAAGTATACATGTTCATTTGTTAGGTACCTATACAAAAAGCTATAATGAATTAGTATTCTATCTTTGCTTTTTGAAAATTGTTAGATCAGAAGTGGAAAATGGACCCATGATTGTATTGTGTTAACCATTAAAGAAGTGATAGTGAAAGGAACAGTTTACCATACCAATGACTTTGGTCATATTAATATCTTCCATGGTTCAATAACATCATAAGCTATATACTAACACTAGCAACAAAATATGTTGTTATTTGATAATCATCTTAAAAACATGTGCTAAAATACTAAAATCTAACAAGTTTCATTGATAATTGTCATTTGATAATCATCTTAAAAGCATGTGCGTGCTAAAATCTAACAAGTTTCATTGATAATTGTCGTTGTATAGTAAGAGAACAACAAAGATGTATGTACCCATCGCAAAGCGAATACAAAGCAACTTGTCTTTAATATTGGGCACTTCGTGAGCAACAGCTACTATATGTATCAATCCACGTGTCCGATTACGATACCGGTTTAATAATTTGATAGTAAACCAACTAATTATTAAGAAATTATTATTTTAAAGTCTGGAATAAAAAGATGACGAGTAATTTAGATTCCTTTCCGTTCTAAAAACCATTGGCTCTCTCCGTTTGATCTAACGGTCTCATTTCCTTTAACTTTCTCGAGAAACCGAAGGAGAATAGAGGCGTAAAACGAGTCTGAAGGATACTTTTGAGGCTTTTGTTTTGGGGGAAAAAGTGTTATTTTTGAAAATTGTGGGTCCGTCATCTTCGGTGTCGATCTATGACGCACAGCAATGGCGTCGGCGAGACCGTGCCTGAGCTGAAATTGAGAGTGGAAGATTCCGAAAATGGAGATTATGTGAAATTGAGAGGAGGATCGGACGAAGAAGAAGGATTATTGGTGGAATCATGGGGATGTTTGATAGGGTCTGTCTGGTTCTGGGTGAAATTGATCTCCTTCCTCTCTTGTTTGGGTGTATTGGCTTTTGTTATTATCAAATGGATTGGTCCCTTTTTGATCGAAAAGGTTTGTTTTTTATTGAAGTCAAGTATGCTTATTGATTAATTTTGATGGAATTAGGCCATGCATGACGATTATAGTTTCTAATTATTCAGCATGAAAAAATTAGGGCTCTTGTGTATTTAGATTTGAGAATATTTTTGGTTAGTGATGCTACAAACACTGTTTGAATGGTCCCATATAGCTTGACGTATGTAGTTAAGCTCCATTGTAGATCACCAGCTTTAGTTTGAATTACATGAATTGAATGGTTTTGCAACATTTAGTGTATATATATGTCAATCATACGATTCTTGAGATCAATGGTAGCTTAATAGAGTTGGTCTTTTATGGTATGTAAACATGAAGTTTTAATCTTCATTTATGTTGCTCTGTTTACAGGAACTGATTCCATTTATAAATTGGGTGAGAAGTACCTTTAGTATCCCGGTTCTCGGTCTTTTACTCTTTGCATCAGTAGCATTGTTCCCAAGCATTCTTCTTCCTTCTTCTCCTTCCATGTGGATGGCTGGTCTTACATTTGGTTATGGAAATGGGTTTCTATTGATTATTTCAGCAGCATCAATTGGTGTTACTCTTCCTTATTTACTTGGACATCTCTTCCTCCACAAGATGCAAGTTAAGCATCATCCTTGGTTTCTTATACACTCTTTGGTTTCCATACTTACTATTATTAATCTTTTACCATTAAATGATGGCTTTTTCTTTCCTGGTCATTTGTGCAGGAATGGTTGAAGCAATACCCGAAAAAAGCAGCCATACTTAGAGCTGCTGGTGAAGGAACCTGGTTTCATCAGTTTCAAGCAGTCACATTAATCCGTGTCTCTCCATTCCCTTACATGATTTACAACTACTGCGCATTAGCAACTGGAGTTCACTATGGTCCTTACATCTTAGGCTCTCTTGTTGGAATGGTTCCTGAGATCTTTGTCTCAATCTACACGTATATACCTCTCTCTTATGTTAAAGTGATGGTTCTGCAGAATGTTAGATTGATGTTTGATTTTGTTATTTTTGCAGGGGAATAATGTTAAGAACACTAGCAGTTGCATCAGACGAAAGACACAGTCTTTCAGTTGTGGAGATAGTAGTGAATGTTCTTGGCTTCTGTATAACTGCAAGTGCAACGACCATCTGTACAATCTATGCGAAGAAGAAGCTAAGTGCTATGCAATCAGAGGAAGTAGAGGCATTATAAATACCAATACTTTCTTTTAACCACTAAACCGTTGAAAGTGTCATCCTTACCACAGCTGCATAACCAATCTAACACGAACTTGAAATTGATAATTTATAGGTTCTTTTTTGTTGTTTTTTTCTTGTTCATATGAAAGTGAATATCTCTGTTTTTTTCATGTGTAAACTGAAAGGTTTACATCATTGCTTTTTTCCTCGTACAGTAAATAAAAAACGGAAGAACAACCCACAGTTAAAAATGAATTGATCTCCATTTACAGATTACTTTACAGCCAAGGCATACTCTCTTCTTTATAGTAGATTAGCTAAGCAAATTTCTTATTATTTGTACGCATTTGGTTTTATTCATTCTCTGTGTTCACTGGTCTTCAATCTGTGATTCTTTTTACTAGTTTCTCGACAGTTTTGACTTTGGTCGGTAAAATTTTTTAGCCGTTAAGGATGACGAAAGCAACTGAAGAAGAGTTATCAGCTTCAGCTCAATACCAAAACTCGACTGTTTCAGTTTCTAAATGCAGTTACTTGTTTTTGATTCTGGTGTTAGATAATGGAGCTCCCTCCTTGGAAGAAATATTATAGATTCACGAACCGGGTTGAGATTCTAAACCGACAATTTCAATTGGGTAGATCCGCTTTGTCAAACGAATATGAAAAGGGTTATTTTTTTCTGGTTTTTGTTACATTTGAACTTCTACATGTTACTCGGATTTAATCAATGAGCCAAACATTCTATTTCAATTCAAAGATAATATCAGTGATGACTGATGATCCTTACAACAGCTTATCCTCTTGGGTATATATCGGTTACCTCTGCACTAGCTTCGGTGGAGTCTCACTTGTAACTCAGAAGGTTTCGTGAATCGTGGATAAAATTGTTCTTTGGAAGACAAGTGATGGCGGAACCCTAGCTCCGGGATTGTCAAATTTAAAGTCTATTCGAGTTCTGAGTTTTTCTGGCTACAAGTTTAATGGTTTTATTTAAAGTCCCACATCGACAAATTACAAAAAGTAGTCGTGAGCTTTCTTCTATAAAAGAGAAGTTGGGTTACACTTCCAAATCATACCTTTCTCGGCCTTTTGGCTAAGATCAAGTGTAGTATCTGTTCTTATCAGTTTAATATCTGATATGTGGGTCATCGGCCCACACGATATTAACNCACTATTGTATGGGCCTGGCTCAACCCACCAATAAGTTTCTCAAATTTTAAAACCTCTCATTGAAGAGAAGTTCGTAAATGCGGCCAACTCTAGAAAAGTATATTTTACGCCTGAGATCGTCAACTCTGCGTCTCTCGTCATTCCTCTTCCTTACATGGATCTCTCTCAGATTACATATATCTTCTTCGCCTCAGAAATTGAAAATTCTCGACGACGACGGTAAGGTTAATCTGGTCCGGTTCGATTCGGCAGTGATAATTTTAGAGGCAGGAATAGATGGATCAGGGAATCAAAGTATTCTCAGTTGAGATCTTCTCGAGAGATATTATACATCACAAAGAATCGTGGCATGATCTCTTTTTTCCTTTTCGTGTGATCTCTCTCTTTTTTCAGCTGTCTGTGGTGTTTGCATGCGATTTTTGAGTGCTCTATAATTGATGTAATATTATAACCATGCTTCTGTAGATACATAGAATAAGCTTGCTCACCTACTTGTGTTGTGTCCTTATATCTAAATATTTTCCTTGACTATTATTACGATCTCAAAGATCCTTCTATATCCTACGATTTTGTATCAGTGATGTGATTCTTCCTTGGCTTCAAAATCTTTTTCTGCAGATATTTTCTTCGCCAGAGCCTGCTTGGTCCAACGCTTCAAGTCATAGGTTGTCTTGAAAGGCTTCTTCTCCCTGGTAAGTTTTTTCTTTGTAATAGCAATTGCAAGATCGTTTGGGAACAAAGTTCGCCAGACAAAAGCATGCAGTAGCGTGGATACAAACAAAATACATACCATCGCTGAGGAAATGAAGGAGAGAGTGAGTGCTAAAGCCCGGCTAGGGTAGCCAGGTACTGCCTCTGCATATTTTATAGTTGCTACTGATGCTGTTGTCATAGGAAAAGTATATGACCACCACGCCACTGAGAACCTGCACAACCACCCCTTAGCCACTACAACAGAGATAATGTATAGACCAGAGATGGACTTACTTAAACCCGGTGAAGAACTTGATCCGCACTACAAGAGAAATGTATAGGAAAAGTGCAATAAAGAAGCAAGTTCTTGAACATTCGTCGAATTCGCCATAGATAGTGTACCAAGCGATACTTGCTGCTGATGGGGCAGCTATGAACATAGAGTAAACAGGATGAAGCTCTTTAGGTAGAGCTTCACTTGTGGGAAGTCTTTGGTAAAGTGTTACAAACAAAACTATATAATGCGCAAAACCTACTGCCCATAGAAACTTAGCTACTTCATCCCACCCAACTTTTGAAGCTAAGATCGCTCCAACAAAGTTCCCTACAACAGATAGATGAGAAGATGGGTTTGCGACTTTGCAGAGTCGCCTTTTGCCTCCTGAAAGCCATTGACCATAGATCTTTAACTCAAGGCAAAAATAAGGAGCCATGAAAACACACCAAATGGCGGGATGGAGGTATTTTCCGTTTGAGGAGAACTCGGGAGGTACACTGATGGCTAGGAACATGCAAACCACCCAAGGAGCAAAGAAGAAGTTGACTCGAACTGGATGAAAATACTCTCTTTTGACAGCTTCAAAGTAGAAGATGCATTTTAGTATGTAAGTGAAGGAAACAGAGACTAAAGCTACAAGTGACAATAACCATACAACTAAATTAATCAATGGTGAGATGTGTAAGAAGTTTGTAGCAGGACTTTTAGCTAGGGCAAGCCACAAGACAGCTTGACTACTAAGACCTAAACAGATACCGTAGCATCCAATCGGAAACCTTAGAAGAAAAGGCCATTGCTCTTCTTTTGGAAGCAAAATATCTTCATTGTCCTGCAAGAGAATACACTTATTAAGCTTTCCAGAGCGAATAAGAGTTCGGACGAAGAAGGGGAAGAGTTGTTGTTAGTTGTTACCTTGACTTCATCTAATTCAGGTCCTGTAAGAGCAGCAAAGTATCTTCCTGCAGAAACATTTGCATTTATAGACTCATCTTTAGTCTCACCATCTTCATTTCTTATAGAATTGTCAATGTCTCTCTCTCTTATTACAGAAGGTAACAAAGAGTTTTGTTTACTGAGCGTTGATTTAGTCCTAAAGATACTGAAATCCGCTTTACGACCATCGCCACCATTGATGATTCTACCTGATTCAAACCCTCCAAAGCTTCGACCACTTCTTGGTAAACTCTTTTTGTCATTTCTTCCTTTAGATTCTCTGTTGAGAACTGAGAACCCTGTCTCTAACGAAACTTGTCTGCTGAAACCTCTGTATGGTCTTTGTCTCCCTCGGTTTGGTCCTCTATAACCAGAAAATCTCTTGATATTCTCTTTCTGTTGCGGTTCTTGCTCTGCTTCTTCTTCTTCTTCTTCTAATACAACTTCATTGATGTCGGTGAAATTGGAACGAGAGATTGATTGTTTCCTCTCCATTGTTCAGAGCAATTTTGATACTAGAAATGCAGGAGAAGATACTTGTTTGAGGAAACATGTTGATGTATATAGAACTATGCATTGGAGTAAGTTTAAAAGCAAAGTTTGTTGTTAAATGATCACGAGAAAGCTTAGTGAATGGTACGTTCCCGGAAACTTTCTTAGGTTTCTCGTGAAAAGTGTTTCTTTCCGAACAACTTGGAAAAGAGATACAAAAGACCTTGTATTATTCACGAGACTTAGATGTTAACCAAAACTTAAATGTATTTTGCTCACTTCCGGCTAATATAACGAAATGTGAGTCGGTTAAGCTGGACTGGTTCCGGTTAGTTTGATTCGATTTAGCTGTTTTTTTCACTATATGTTTCCATAGTCTTCGTTAGACAATCTATAAAGCTTAAATTGAAAGAAATAAATTTCTTACTTTTTGTAATTCTGACCCCTACTTTTTCACTTTGGTTACATAAATATATAATTAATCTTAATTTACCCCCAGTATTAACCATTTACAATTTAATTATTTCCCCCTCCCAAAACGAACCAAACCAATAGCAAAATTCCAAAGAATCAATAAATAAAACCGTAAAAAGTAAAAAAAAAAAATTACTTGACCGGGTTAAATCTATCATTTTTCTCTTCCCACTTTCACTTCTGGTTAAGCAATTTGGATCTCTTCCTAGCTTCGCTATAGAGAACCACACCCATAATCGTGACGCCAAAGCCTGCAATTCCCATCACCGTGACCGGATTCCTAAATATCAGAACGGAAACTCCAGCAGCCACCGCGGCTTTTCCATTACCCAAAACCTGCAAAGTGAGAGCACCTGTGTGCTTTGTCACCAAGAAATTCGTCAAATTCACTAAATATGCCACTGTTGCATTCCCAGCGAGTAAGAAGATGATAAATGGATCCGTCTTCGCCTTTTCGATCAAGATCCTTAATACGTTTCCTTCAATGTAAAGTGTAAATGGTAGTAAGATACAAGCTGCCATTGGAGCCATGTAGAGCAGAAGATTCATAGAATGTAGCTTCTCCAATTCCGACGTCAGAATAATCCCCTGCAATGTGCACATAATTCGGTTCAATTAAACTAAACCGATTAATAACCGGATTCAATCTCAATTTCCGGTTTAAATGATATTAGATTGAATATCAGACAGAGACTGAACTAAACCGAACTCAATTCAGTTATAAAACTGAATTCGGACAGATTCTTCAGTTACAGTTAATAGTTAAACCTGGACTACGGATTTGAGAGCTCGACCGGCGGTGGAAGCGACACAGATAAGGAAACCGAATAAATGAAAAGAAGGTTCAGAGTTAGATGCGAGGACGATGCCGGAGACGACGGGAAGGAGAGCTAAATAAACTTCATTGGACTCAGTTTTACAGGTGATAAGGAAAGAGAAGACGGCGGTGAAGAAAGGCGTGGTGGCTCCGATGGCTTGATTGAAAGAGATAGGGATGTAACGAAGCGAAGTGTTACCACACACGACTGAGAGACAAAATATCGCTGATAAGGCAAGGATCTTCAAGAACTGACGACGCGAGAGAATGTGCTGACGTGGCACTATTCCGACGACGTTGATTACAGCGGAGCTATATGTGGAGCATGATAGCATGTGTATCATAGTGAGGAAGATTGGATAGCGGAAATCGTAGTAAAAGAGTAGGTATTTGTTTAAGAGGAGGACTCCTATGTTTGAACCAAACCAAGCTGCTATTATCGCCGCCGTGAGTATTGTTGGAGATAAGGTAGATGAGGAGAGGAAAAATGGTTTTCCGGTAGAGGAGTGAGGAGGTGTTTCTGGGATGTCTACGACTGTTGGTGCGGCTGCTTCGAATCTCGGATTGCTCATCCGCCGCGTCGTCCATGATTGAGCTTCAACCATTTTAGTTAGGGTCAAAATGGGAATAATAAGATTGTCTCTTAGAAAAAGTGTGAGGTTTTAACTCTTTTGGGAAGTGTTAGATCTGAGAACGAAGTAGAAGAAAGAGAAAGAAGATGATAAATCGGACGGTAGAGATTAAGATTTAGTTGTGAAGGTTTCATATGAGCCGTTGGATGTTCACTCCAAGTCTTGTGTTCGGAGTCTAAGGATGAGTCAGAAGCGTCTGTAATAGATCTGGTCCACATTTGAGATCCAATGGAAGCAATCATCTATGACGCAGCTTTATTACATCCCAATAAATTATTAACCTCTCCTTTCAAGTTTTGTTTTAATAATTGTCCATAATACATTAGTATCAGTATTTATTCTAAAAGCCTAAGCAAACCAAACGGTGTAAATTATGTAGGATTAATTGTAACATATGCATTGGTGTTGTCATGATGGATACATAAAAACAAAAATAGTAAATGTAGTGAACAAAGTTTTCTTTTGGGTTTAAGTGGTTCAATCTGAGGTTTTCGATATATGTTTTTGGTGTGATTTTTTTTTGGTTTTAGTTTAATAGATAGATGATCGACTCTATGGCCTAAAGATTTACCATTAAGTTATAATTTTTTTAATTCAATTATGAGTTGATGAACCATACATACAAATTATATATATCATCTTTTGGTCAACATGTTTATACTATTTATAAATATCTGTTTTAGATTTTTGTGGTTGTTAAATATGTATGTTTAGATTTTAAAATAAAACACACATGTTCAATTAATTACATTTGACCATAGTATATTTTAATAAAGGTTGTCACAAATACCAAAATCAAATCAGATCTGTGAAGTAATAGCTTGATTTTCGTTTATCAGGACTAGTCAGGTTTTGAGTTTATAATTGTGATCCAAATGTGAATGGGTTTATATCGTGTGCCCCTCATAACATCTTCTAGCTTATCTAGTTATTTGTGAGTGATTAAAAGTTCAAATCAGTTACGTCAAACTAAAAATTTTATAGGATATAATTTCAGAAAAAGGGGACGACTTAGCTAATAAAAGGTTTAAGAGTAGAATATTTGTAGCACATCACATGTTATTGTTATTCAAAGTTCTATGATTAAAATACTTCCTACGTTTATCTAAAACAATATATTATGTGGGCCATAATATTTTAGTAACCATTTGTTTCCATGTGGACCCAAAAGTAGTAGGACTAAAGTCTACTCCTTATTACATGGGCCCGTAAAAATTGACAACGAAATGTTATCCAAAAAGCAATTGGTCAACAACAAAAACAGGATGGCTTCGCCCGGGTTCGAACCGGAGACCTTCAGTGTGTTAGACTGACGTGATACCCAACTACACCACGAAACCTGTTGAACATGCAATTATTAGTTTGATTTGTAACTTGAATTGACGTTGATACATGAGCTGGGAATATCCAAGTATCCTTATAATTTGATTGGACAAATCGACCTCCACATTTTCAATTTCTTAATGATTGATATATAGGGTTGTTAATACATCATGTAACAACACATAAATTATGAGTTATACTTGGTAGCATTCTACTTCTCTGTAATGTGAATTCTTATATATGACGACAATATGGGCCAAGTGTATGGGTAGTGTCGATTTAACTATCAAATAAAACGGGCTTTTAGCCCATCATATATTTTCATGCCAAGCTATACTTAGCCCAGGCCCAAACAACGAGACAGAACAAACCACATTACTGAAACAAAATGGAAAGAGTGATACAAGATCTCAACTTTAACTATTTTCATATCAAAGCTTTTGCAATGACTTTACAGAAAAAGCTCAAAAGTCAAAACTATGTCGCAAGAAGTAAACATTTTAGCAGAATTGATATATAGATCTGATGATATTAATGATGTTGCAGTAATGGAGTCGAAAATCAGATGGCCATCTCATTTATAAAAATTTATTTGCTAAATTATGGATTTGTTCACGAAAAGAGAATGAGAAAATTGCGTCTGCCGGGAGTCGAACCCGGGTCTATTGCTTGGAAGGCAATTATCCTAACCGTTGGACTACAGACGCTGCTTGATAATATCTTTGCACCATAATTTCATACGTAATTAAACTTCACTGATCAATCAAAACTATTGCTTCAGAGACAAAGTTTATTGAACAAAGTATTAATATAAATCAGGGATAGTTCGGTCAATAAACATATGGTTGATGGTATTTATAAAAACTGGTGTTGTCTTCTTGAAATTTACCCTTCTTTTAATCATATCAATTTCACTAACTTCTACATATCTTTAGCTTTACAATATTTTATTATTCTCCATTTACAGATCACATAATATAGGTTTCTTCTACTTTCGAGTCTTTGAATAAATTTCCCTTTTGTTTCAAAACTAATCATTCGTATAGAAAACATTTTCCCCTTTATATATTTTAATATAAATCATTTCCTCTTTATATAATTTTTTTAAAGAAAGTTATGAATTAATTACTAAATTCAACTCGGCTTGTCTCTTCAGACTAAACACATCTACATTTTTTTGTTAAAGTTTATTTTTTCATTTTTTGACAACTATTTACCACGAGTCACTGTCTCCTCAGATTTCTTTTAACTAATTTTACCAAAGAAAAATTACCTTTTATATTCAGATATTATTCTGGTAACTTGTTTGTTGGTGTCGTATTTACTAGTAAACACTTTAAAGTGATAATCATTCAGATTTGAGCACAAATAACGATAATAAACATCAAACATAACACTGTTTACTTATTATCTCTATATATATATATGTATGTGGCTGATGGTCACCAAAAACAAATTAGTTCTTCATATCTTTTAAGTTAATTTTCCACCTTTGCCACGTGTGAAAAATCTTCTCTCGCTTGCTACTTACTAACTACATACTAATATTGTCGTATGGCTTCTGCCGGCTTGTCTGGACGTAAAAAAGATCCGGTATACCGAGGAATCCGGTGTCGGAGCGGGAAATGGGTCTCTGAGATCCGTGAGCCAAAGAAAACCACTCGTATCTGGCTCGGAACTTACCCCACAGCAGAGATGGCAGCTGCAGCTTACGATGTGGCTGCTATAGCTCTTAAAGGTAGAGAAGCTGTCTTGAACTTCCCTGGATCCGCCGGGTCATACCCGATTCCTCTATCAACAT
>KE158011.1:3911-21495 GCA_000411055.1 Leavenworthia alabamica
ATCACAACGGAGTCGTCTTCCTCGATAGGTTCAACGAAGCGCTTCATTACTACTCGAGCCTTTTCGACTCGCTTGAAGACAGTTTTAGCTTACCGAGTCAAGACCGAGTCATGTCAGAAGTTTACTTAGGGAGACAGATACTCAACGTGTTGGCCGCCGAAGGATCCGATCGGGTCGAGCGACACGAGACACTACCAAAGTGGAAAATCCGGATGCAAACCGCCGGACTTGACCCGGTTCATCTCGGATCCAGTGCATTTAAACAAGCTAGCACGCTCTTATCACTCTTTGCTACCGGAGATGGATACAGAGTTGAAGAAAACGATGGTTGCCTTATGCTTGGGTGGCAGACGCGACCACTCATCACAACATCAGCGTGGAAACTCGCCGGAGTCGCTGAGTCACGGCAGTAGAGACGAGTCGTTTGAAAACCGGAAAAAAAAGTATAAAAATAAATGTTTAAAAGTTAAGTAAAAGGGACCGTAACTTTAGTTAAGTTTTTTACTTTTTAACCCCGAGCTTTTAGTGGTTTAACCGTTTTGCCTAAATGTTCACACCTTTATCTTTTTGGACCTTGTGCGTATCTATCTTTGCGTAAAATCTTGTAACGTAGCACGAGCTACTAGTTTTTTAATAAATGGAAGGATTACGATACTGTATGCTTTTTTTATTATCAACCAAAATATAAAAATAATTTATTAAGTGATGGTGATATTTTCAATTTTGGACAGTTTCGTTGATAACATGGGAAGTGAACGTGAAGGTTTCTGAAAAGACGGATCCAAAACGTAGTTTCAGTTTCGAGGTCTGATGTCAGCCTTTGTTAAAAGATTTCATCAAATATTTTTGTGGACATTTTTGTTTTGAAACAATTAAAGAAGAAACAGATTGTTCGTTTTTATCTTCTTTAGTATGGGTTTGATGAGGTAATATAGATGTGAAACTGAACTTGACGTACGTACTCTACTTTAATGAGATCATAAGCCTTCTCAAATTCAATGCTCTTCGATAAAATAGTTGGTCGATCTACGTTTAAAATTATTATTGTTTTGATGCGTGATACATATGAACTTAATTCTGAAATTCACTAGATTAATATATTAACCGACATTTTTAATAGGATTTTCCCCCGGATAGGTTCGGTTTATATGTAAACCGGAATGAACACTCCAATTGGCACAACAACATCATTGAAATTTTTTACAAGTAAAAAGCTTTTCTATAGGAATGTACACACAAGACTTTTTAAACTTACAAAAAGCTCTTATTATGAACAGTTTTAGAGTAAAAAGAAAATACCAATCACTAAGAACCACAACACTGGGAACTGGACTGGCATATAATATAATCACGTTCTTGTAGAAGATCTTGGATTTTGCAGTTTAAGGACGAACAAGGGTTGAAGCACGTTCTTGTAGATGTCTCAAGCTTTTTTCCATACTAACTTGAACCATTTCAGTTAGCATTTTCTTTGCCTTACCGGATTGATCATCTCCGTCTATATGAGAGACTAAGCTTGACACTATGTTTTCTATTGTATCTGGTTCAACCTCTGATCTCGGGCTTTCCGAGTCCCTAAGTAAACAGAGAAGTCTTTGAGCTTTAGTCCTAGATTTTGATGTCCCTTGAACTGTGAGCTCAAGAAGACCTGGTATCACACCTTCTCTTAGAATTGGTTCTCTGTATTTACTCCTATCACTTTGGCACAGAGTTAAAAGCACGCCAACCGCGTGTTCTCGAGCTTGTAATGATCCGTTTTCAAGAACTTCCACAACTGCAAAAACTCCTCCTTCATCTGAAACCAACCCTGTTCTCGCCTCCTCACCCGAAACCATCAAGGATTCTATTAGAGAACAACATTTCTCAGATGTTTTCGATGATTTTTTACTTGATTTGAGAAGATTCAGGATTGGTGAGAGTGGTTTAGTCGCTACGATCATGCTTAAGTTATTAGGGAATGTAGAGAGGTTGGAAAGAGCCATCACTGCATCAGATTTAGCTTGTGGGCTTCCGTGTTTCATAACTTTGACTAGTAAAGGTATCACACCATTACTTCCAATGATAGGTTTGTTGTTGGCAGACGCAGAGAGAGTGAGCAAAGATGCAGAAGCATACTCTTGAAGTGTTGGGCTATTTGATTGTAAGAAGTTGATGATTGGCTCTAAAGCCCCAGCTTCAATTATGCTTACCTTATTCCTGAAAATTGGAAAATCAACAGCACAAAACTCAGAATACGCTCAGTGAAGAATATTCTTGAAGACAATGACACTTACAATGTTCATTAGCAAATAGGCAAAAAATCAATCTTTCTTTTTCCAAGACTTTAAAAATTTCAAATTGTAATAAAGCATGTAGGGTTGTAGCCACCAAGCTAACCTCTTATGAAAACTATGGATTGAATTATGGACAGAGATTAAAGTAGTTGATAAAATTAATATAAGAGAGAAAAAGCAAAAATAAAGAAAGGGTTGGGTTTAGTTTCTATACTATGCTGGCTCCTTGTCTTTTAGATAGAACCCATTATATAAAAGAAAAGGATGATCTCAGAGTTTAGACCAAAGAAGAAATTGACTACAAAGTCGTTAGCTTATAAACTAAGAAAGATTCAGAAAATACTAGGTCTGCTAAAGCAGGGACCTACAGAAAGAGATATTAAATTAAGTTAGAGAAACTTATTCATACCTGCCTCAAAGCAAAGAGTTCCAATTAAAACTATATTAATTGACCTTCTTAAATCATCCTCTGTTTTTTTTTTTAAAATTTAAAGGCAACTAATATCAAAAGCCTTGGAGATTAGAGGATTATAAAGAAATATTCTTGTTCTAGTGTTATCTTGCAACTTGATTTGTTGAGTGCTTATGGAACGTAAAGACCAATGAAAAAAAGTTAAAAGTAAAAGCTAACATGACTCTCTTAGCTTTTGTTGTAGATGAATCAAAAATCAACAACTAGGAACCAATCAAATCTCACAAAATAAAACGATTAAATCAAAATAAAAAGAAGAGCCAGATTCGTCTAAAGCAAAAAGTTGATGGATCTACCCAGTGATTAAACCAGAAAATTAAAATCGGAATGATGTGTTCTCCGGTCCTATAGATTACGATATTAAATTATTTTAAAAATTTAAATCTAATATTTGATTTCATTAAGAACGTACTTCTCGTCTTTGACGGCGAGGTTAAGGAGAGCAAGTAGAGCTGCCTCGTGGTGTGATTCAGGTGACTCCAATCGGAGCATCGAAACGAGTGGTTCCACGGCTTTTGAAAAGTGTCGGCGGCACCTATGCGACGTCTTCGTCAGCCGACGGATCTCTTTTGCTGCAAATAACCTTGAATCTGGATCTTCGGATCGGATTAAGCTCAGAACTCGCTGGATAGAAGCAGAATAAGACGAAGAAACCGAAACCGCCGTGTGGAGCAATTCGTGGTCTACATCTCCGCCACGTGGAGAATCGCAATCAAGGCTCGTGTCAATTGATGATACGGAGGAAGATGAAGAAGAAGCAACGGTGGAGATGAAGCTGTTGTTTTCTCCGGTGAGGTCCATTTCAGGAGAAGAAGAAAGATCTGAGAGAGAAAGAGAAATATCAAATACGTCTGAATAAGGCGTTTGGCCAACGGTTGCATAGTACGTGTATATATATACTACATACGAGCGGCAGCAATATATATATATATATATATCTATCTTTAGTCAAATATTTTATTTGGTAAGTTTCAATTATTTATAAAATCCAATTGTATATAAACAATAATAAATCTAATAAATTTAGAGGAAATAAATTTCCCTAGTTTTAAAAATATAATTTTTTGAACAATGATGTAGATGGGCCAAAGCTATGTGTAAGATTTTATTCCATCATTTTATAAATAAAGTAATAAATGTTTGGTCTTCAATATGAAGAACAATTACCAACCATTGGTTGTTATAGGGTCTTTATCTTATGTGTATATTAAGAAACAATCAAATGGGACATATTTGGTAAATAATCTTAAGGCTTTAAGTATACACAGATTAAAGAGCTAATATAAATATAATTAATACATTTGAGTATAGTTAGATTTTTTATAATCTGTTCAAGAGAGAAATATATCTAAAACTATATCATAAAACTTATCAGATTTCATATAGCAAAATTTATAAAGATATCGGAATGAACGAACATGTTTTAACTATAATTCTACTTTTCTTTGTAAATTATTATGGTCTAAATTTGCTATATCTTATACTTTACCTAAAACTTTAATTTTGAGAAATATTATTTTTGATTTCTGTAAATTATTTTCAAATATATCATTACATAAGTATCAAATGATTGTAATTACAAAACAAATGAAAATGATTAAATCTCATATATGTGATAATTGTACTTAGAAAATTTTGGCTACATCTTTCATAAGACCACGATTGGCACTTGCGAAAGCAGAAAATTCTTCATACGAAATGTATCCATCACCATCAGTATCAATCTCAGCCATCATACGGTTAATGTCTTCATGTGTGACCGAACCTAAGTTCTTGAGAGCATCTCCTAGCTCGGCTGCCGTGATTTTCCCATCTCCATTAGCATCAAATTTCTTGAAAATACGATCATGCTCAGCTTTTTCTGTTGCGTCAGCCATTGTGGTTTTGATCAGAATGATTTGATGATCATAAGAGAGATTTAAATGTGAAGAAGCAGAGGCTATGCTTTAAATTAGGCAATTTAATGAGAAAACTAAACTTACCAAAAATAGAATGCGACTTGGTCTTCCATTAACTGTCAAATGGCAGCTAACAAAACATAAGAATCCATTGATACTACATACTAGGCCTGGGCAAACGGTTTAAACGGTTCTTTCGGGTCGGGTTTTTCGGTTAGTGATGTTTTTCGGTTTGCCACTTATCTATCCGAATATGTTTAAATTATAAAACGGTTCGGGTCGGTTTAGGAAACGGTTTATTCGGTTCGGTTTGTAGAATTTGTATGTGAGCCGATTAAATCCGAAAATCAGTCTACAATTCGGTTTATGTAAACCGATTTCAACCTGTTTTTAAACAAAAACATTAGAATTCACCTTTAGATTTCAATCTGTTTAAACATCAACATTAAATTTCTTGATTCATCATGTTTAATACATCATCTACACTATAACAATTAACAGTTATCAAACAAAACAAATAAACGATTATCAATCTATAAATCTTCACTATCAGATTAAATGATTATAAATCTATATATCCTCACTATCAAAAAAATGAAACCATTAACTCTTCATACATCCTCATTCTTCACTATCAAACGAAAATCTATGTTTTTGAAGTGTAACCCCTAATCCAGTTTAAGAAATTTTAAATTTCTAATTGGGTTAGGGTTTCCACTTCTAAATCACAGATCCTCTACACGTACAAGTCGGTAAACGACTAAGAGAAAGAAAAAAAGAGCATCAAAGTTAGGGTTTGTGGTTGTAGGTTTTATCTCTATTAATGAGGAAAAAACCTAACCACGATGATATATGTAGAGGAAGGTCAAAGTTTGTTGAAAAGGAGGAATTTCGGTGAAGGATTTACAGTTTTGTGGTGAAAAACGGCTAAAGGCTAAAGCTCTCTCAGAATCGCCGGAGGCAGCAGCGAAGTTGAGAGTGAGATAATTAGGGTTTAGGTTTAATTACTAGTATTTATATGTTGGTTAAAAAAAACCGATCAAATAACCGACCCGAACCAAAATTTTATTTTAAATTACTTTTTAACCGTTCGGTTTTACAAAATCCATCAATTCAATTCCGAAAACCGAAAATTACGGTTTTCTCGGTTCGGTTTCTTCGGACCTAAACTGGACGCCCAGCACTAGTGAAAAACACCAAACCAAATTGAAAAAATATACCTTAGATGAAGAGGTTGGGCTCATCCTTTATAGTGGATCTAAACGAGCTCGTATTGTAATGTGAAGTTTTTTTGTGATAAAGACAGTATAACATTTAAGGCCATTACTTATTATTATATATATAATAGTATTATGCTTCTGCAGGAGATATTAGTTTTTTAAAACTTATTTAAAAGTTTTAAAAATAAATATAGTTATGTTTTTATTATTAAGCGAATTTAGAAAAATAAATAATTAATCAAAAATATATGAACAAAGATCAAATATTAGAGAGAAAAAAGCATATCTCGATGCAATAAAAATATGGCTAGCAGCATGATTCAGGAAACAAGTGCAGAGTGATAGAAAATTAAATTTTAATCAATAATTGATATTTTGATATTTTTATATTTGACATATGTTGTTGAACATACAAAAATTCAAATGGAATTTTTTCACTGTCTCAATTCTTATATTTTCAAAAAAGAAAAAGACAATTTTATAAAAATTGTAGAAAAAACGGAAGTGAACAGAAAATAAAATAAGAAAAAAGAAATATACAAAAAATTTAAGACAGTAAGATTTTAGGATTGCTAAAAAAAGGAACTATTTAATTAAATATTAAATTATATTTTTGTTGTAAAAAAGTTGAGAAAATAAAGAAGTGGAGATCGTGGAAAAATTTATGCTTTTTTTTTTCTTTGTCAATAATTAATTATAAAATTTAATTTTGAAATATTTCTTTAAACAAAATTATTGCAAAAAATTTTGAGCTTGACACATCAACAAAAAAAACTAATGTGTCAAATAGAAAAAATGTCAGTTTTTACTGATTACAGTTGAATTAGTATAATTAGATATATATATATATATATATATATAAATAACTTTACTAGATAACTTTACTAGTATCATATATAGTCAATTATATTATATAAAAGTTGTATACTAAATTAATTTCAAACTAAATACTTTTACTTATGGATTGTTGTTTTGGATTTTTTAAGCCTGCTCAACTTGATCTTGTTTTAAATCTGTTTGTTTTAAGTTTGTTATTAAAATTTTCCGCATTACCCAAAAATCGAATTGGATATTCTGTAAAAAATTCATAAATTTTGGACATGCTTATAGATATCCGTAATATTTTTTATTATTTTTAATGTATATTTTTAAAAACTAAATTGATAAATTTTATATTAAACATAATATTTACATAGAATATATATTTAATTTAATTTTTACTTTAAAATTTTATATCTTAAATGTTATTATATTTTATTTAAATAAAAATAAACATATTAAGAATAAAAAATTAAATATATAATTTTTTTTGAGTTCAAAAGACACAAATATAATAATAATATAATTTAATAGAATTTTTTATAACCAAAATTATATTTTGTTTTTAAAATATATGAAAGAGATCGTAAAATAATATTATTTAATTTTTTAAAAATTTTGCGAATATCCTTAACTCAATTGGAGGAATTGTTATGGTTTTTATCATTCAAATATTGCTTCCACGCAACTTACTATGTGATAATTATATTTTTTTTATAACCAAAATTATATTTTGTTTTTAAAATATATGAAAGAGATAATAAAATAATATTATTTAATTTTTAAAAAATTTTACTAATATCTTTATCTCAATTGGAGGAATTGTTATGGTTTTTATCATTTAAATATTGCTTCCACGCAACTTACTATGTGATAATTATATTTTTTTTATAACTAAAATTATATTTTGTTTTTAAAATATATGAAAGAAATCATAAAATAATATTATTTAAATTTTTTTAAAGTTTGCGAATATCCGTAACTCAATCGGGTAATCTCGAGGAATTGTTATGGTTTTTATCATTCAAATATTGATTCCACGCAACTTAATGTGTGATAAGTACATTGAGTAATGCCTCTCGTTTGATTCTTATGTTCTGCAATAACCACAACTATTTTTATTGGTCCTACAATCATTCTACTATCACCAGTATATACTCTAAACAGATAAAGTGAACAAACAAACAAAGTTTTAAGTTTTAACAAATGAAACTAATAAATATACTTACATACACATTACACACATGAAATTTGCGCATAACTCATAAGTTGACTTTTCATCATCAAACATTTAATGTGACACTATTAAGCCTCATTAGTCATATTCATATCTTATGATTATTCTATGTTGATTGCTTACATAACATAAATAAAATAGATAGTATAAGTGACTACTATGAATTACTGCCATTTTCATTAATGGAATATTGCAAAAAGAAAAAGAAATAAAAATAGTAGTGTGAAAAATGACATTCATATTATGGTTCGAATTACAAATCCATAATTTAATTTTGGTCAAAACTAAATGGAGGGAAATCTTAAATTGACAAATAAAAAGTGGGAAACAAAAGGAACATAAAATGTGGTAAATCACATGGTTCAATCATTATGCTTTATTCCTTTACACAGCGCGCGAGTCCTAAGGGCTCTCTTATCTTCATTGTCTCATTGACCAACTTTAATGCAATAATTGTCCCAAACATTACATCTACTTCAATCTTTTTTTTAAATATATTTGGAAATTTAAGTCCGAAGATGGTATATTTCGCAGTCGGCGCAGATTGTAACTCTAACAACTTCTGTGGAAAAGTCTTTGCCGGTTGAGCTACTTGTGTATTTGTTTGCGTAACTAAACCACATTGTTTCATTCAGCTTATCCATGAGTTTCATTACAAGACTAATTAATGTGTGTTGTTATTTGTAACATTACCATCAAATCTCGTGTTAATGACAATCACACATAACACGACCATTAAATAGAAAGTGAGAGACATAAAAGCAAACCCTACAAATCTATTAGAAGGAAATGAAAATAAGAATAACAACAAAAGAAAGAGATGTTCAAGGAGAAGCAGAATGAGGATGATTAAAGTGGAGAAGCTGAGATGCACATTTGGGACAAGTCTTTAAGAGTTTAGGGACCATGACATAGATAAAACAAGCTTTGCAACCAGCTACAACTAGAACATTTTCTTCTTCTTCTTTGCGATTCTTTCTTGATGAAGAAGATGACGACTCTGTTGAAGACTCTTGGCTTTCATAATATGAATTTTCTTCTTCTGAAAACATACTTCCATATGATTCTCCACTTTGTTGATCTACATTCCTCGTATCTTTATCTACATTCATTTCTTTATTCCAGTTTCTGTAGTAAATTTCTCCTGTCTGAAAAACATAAACACACCTCAATATCTCAATCCAAAAAAGTACAAAAAAAGAAGCCAATATGTTCGTTCTCTTTACCTTGAGATCAAGACAACGTTCCAAGTGAGAAGGAATAGAGATATTAGAATTGAGATCCTCCAAGAATGTGTCTGAGATAGGGATATGTTCACCAGTCATACCAAACTCATCTTCAATACTTCTTCTCCGGTTACTTAGTGAACAATTCTGCATTGATCTCTCCAGATATTTTGTTACCGTGGACATGTCCTTTTGTCACGGGTATGTTTCCAAAAGCAGAGGAGATAAAGAAAAAACAAAAGAGACGACGACTCTTTAATTAAGGGAGAAAAATAAGAGTAGAGGTTAGTTTTGTAATTTAAACATAAGGCTTGTTGGTGGGGGATTTTTGGGTAAAGAGAAAGCTGGAGGAGGCGTAGCTGTCAGGTGCTCAAGGCTCGCATTTTTTCCCACGTCTGTGTCGTCGTTTTAACATATGACACTAACTTCTACACGCGCGTGCTCATTACTGACATGATACATAATCATGTTATCGGTTAGTGGCTACCCACTATAACTAATAATAATTAGTTGAAGAGGACAAAAACTCTGTGGAGAATGGTCGGGACTTGAATCTCGATCACGATTGTCCCGGTCCTTATTTATGGAGATTTAGGGTTTTTTTCTTCCTCACAAGAAGTTGCTCAGTTTGATATCACTCCGGTCCCAAATCCGGAATAAAACACTAATTCGGTTTGAATCGCCAGACCAGCTTAACCAAGTTCTGGATTCAGATTCTAACTCCCACTGAAAAAGAGCAAAATGATACCGGAAAAAGACTCCACGGAACAATCACCATGCTTCCCTCTACAATTATGGGCCTAAGCCCATTTCTGAGTTACTTCTTTATAGTTCTTTGTTTTTGGTCTAATGGGCTTTTATGCCATCTTTTATAGATTAGATGTATGTGAAATCTAAGATATCGACATAATAGCAGTAGACAAATAAAATATCTTACGATTTTTTGTCAAGAACCGGTCCTACAGCAGAAGATGCTAAGCATTACAGAAAAAATATCTTTTACTGAAACCCGTGTCCATATGCTAAGCATTGCAGATAAACTAAACTACATAACATAATGCTAAGATGTGTGTAAACAGGAATAAAATATTAAAGCCGTGACTAGATTAGATTTAAAAATTAATCACCATTTACGGAAATAGTTCGTTTTATAAAAATCATGTGCTTTGATCTAACTTTCCCTTTATAAGATTTAAAAAATAGACTACAGAAGATTAGATATTTTGAACCAAAACAAACGTAAAAAGCAGATTAGATATTTTCCTAAAGATTCTTTGTCATGTACAGTTCCTCAAACGTAAGCTTAACCGTCTGATAATGGCGATTCCTTAAGCACTCCGTTAACGCCGTCAGATCTCACCATCACTCGATCTTAACAGTACATTCATTGTTTCATACCATATATTGCAAAAGAGAGTAGTAAATCCCAAAAGTACCCCTACTGTGTGCCAATAATTAGATAGATACAGCTTTTTTTCGTTGTCTTCTTTACTCTACAAGATTTGCAGATAAGTTTGACAAAGTCTTCCAAAAATTGAAAACGTGAGAAATGGAATTGTCATGTTGATGAACAATATCAACCGTCCATAATAAATTCCGATCTTCGTTTCGAAATTTTATTCAACTGAGAGATAACTTTTGAAGTTATGGGAAGTTCAGAAAGAGTTCCCTGTGATTTCTGCGGTGAGCGTACGGCGGTTCTGTTTTGTAGAGCTGATACGGCCAAGCTGTGCTTATCATGTGATCAGCACGTGCACACGGCAAATTTTCTATCGAGGAAGCACGTGCGATCTCAGATCTGCGATAATTGTGGTAACGAGCCAGTCTCTGTTCGTTGTTCTACCGATAATCTCGTTTTGTGTCAGGAGTGTGATTGGGATGTTCATGGAAGCTGCTCTGTTTCCGATGCTCATGTTCGATCCGCCGTTGAAGGATTCTCCGGTTGTCCATCGGCTTCGGAGCTTGCGGCGTTATGGGGACTTGATTTGGAAGGGAGGAAAGAAGAAGAAGAGAATCAAGTGCCGATGATGGTGATGATGGAGAATTTTGGTATGCAGTTGGATTCATGGTTAGCTGGATCTAATGTTTTACAGGAGTTGATGGTTCCTAGTGATACGGTGTTTAAGAAACGTGGATCTAGCTGTGGGAGGTATAAGCAGGTGTTGTGTAAACAGCTTGAGGAGTTGCTTAAGAATGGTGTCGTTGGAGGTGGTGACGATGATGATGGTGTTCGTGACCGTGAAGGCGATTGTGATGGAGATGGAGATGGAGAAGTGGGAGAAGGGCTTATGGTTCCGGAGATGCCGGAGAGATTGGATTGGGCAAGAGATGTAAAGGAGATCATCAATGATGGAGTTGGATTTAACAAACAGCCTAAAACGACTTCGTTTACTCCTCTGCAGTGGAATGCTACTAATCCTAGTAGTGGCCAGAGTTCTCAGGTTCAACTTATCTCTCTTTTCTGTTGTTGTTTCTAGAACAGTTTAGGTTTCTCTGTTGGATCAGTTTGTTAATGGGCAACTGAGACTGAGGAATTGGTTTGTGTAAGGTAGAAAATGTTTCTTCAGATGATAACTATAGTCACTATCTGGTTTTATTGTTTCTCCACAAGGTTCAACAATGAAGGAATTATTTAACATGTGATATGAACTTGCAGATATGGGATTTTAACTTGGGACAGTCGAGAGGACCCGAGGACACTAGCCAAATGGAAACTGCATATGTAACAAATGGTGCTGCTTCATTCACAATAAAAAATTCAGTTGGCCATCTCAATAAAACTTGTTCTACTAACACCAAAGGTGCCAAAGAGATTTGCAAGGTAAAGAGTTCTCTTAGACCTTTGTTATTTATATGGTCTCGACGTAGTATACTAACATTTTTGAAGCGGTTGTGCTAATACTTGATGAGAGTAGTGTTTGAAAACTTATAGATTCTTATCTTAACTTCTTAAGTTGATTCTCAGAAACTGTTGTAGACATTTATATATAAGTTACAAGTATGTTTGCTTTTCTTTGTTTTAGTATACAACAGTTTCCAACATTTTTGGCTTGTAATGCTGATTGTGAACTTTTGCAGGATGAGTACAATCGACCAACTTCAGGGCAGGTACCAGCAATATCTGAGAACAACAATCTTCCAATCACCTTTGGCTCCAAGAAAGGTTCCAACTCCTACAATGACTTGCATTTCAAGGAGCATATTGATGGAAGTAGTTGTAAGACCACAAGACTAGTGGCAACCAAGGCTGATCTGGAGCGGCTAGCTCAGAACAGAGGAAATGCAATGCAGCGTTACAAGGAAAAGAGGAAAACACGGAGGTAAGTAACTGTTTCCTTTTTTTTCTGTATAACCTATTAAATTTCTTCCTTTGACTTGAATATTGGGTGCCAACAGATACGATAAGACCATAAGGTATGAATCAAGGAAGGCAAGAGCTGACACTAGGTTACGTGTCAGAGGCAGATTTGTAAAAGCCAATGAAGGTCCTTACCCTTATTAAGTCTCTCTTTCACAAAGTTAGCTAAAAAGTTAGGTATGTTGCTCTATTCCCTTGCCTTGTAAATGTATAGATCTGTCTTTTTTTTATTTGGCCACTCTTTTTTTTGCCATATATGTCACTTTTATGTACCTTGGCTTCTTATGTTGTTGAAAGGATTGTTTCTTAACCTTTTAGAAACAACATGTTGAGTATTTCTTGGTCAATCCAAACAATTTGAAGTATACGAGGTCTTCGCACGAGGTCCAGACGATGACACGTATAGTTGAGGATCAGAAAACATTATAAGTATAGTTTAAACACTTTTATGAATTTTCATTAATCCAACAACCTTAGTACCAGACAACATTATGACTATCTCAAAACTACTCTTCCCTTTATTTTGTCTCTTGCTCTTAATCTTCCCTCTCCGACACGCCTCAAACCCTAAAAAATGTTCTTATTCAAAATCATTTGTACGTAAATGTGGACTATTTGAAGTCCCCATTCGTTTTCCTTTCTGTGACCACGAAGGATTCAATCTCTACTGCAACAACCTCAATAAGACAGTCCTAGAGCTTCCAATGTCAGGAACATTTCTTGTCAAGGATATAAACTACAAAAAGCAACAGATTTCTATCAGAGACCCTGAGAACTGTTTGGTTAAAAGACTTTTAACCTTTAATACTTCAGGATCTCCTTTCTCTAATGGCTTTAGTGTTGACTACACGTTCATAACCTGTCCTAATGAGGTTGTGAAACCTTCTTGGTCTCCATTGTCAATCCCTTGCTTAAGCAATTCCACTTCATCATTCTTCGCCACGTCTAATGAGATTCTCGTGAAATCGATGCCGCCTTCTTGTCAGATCGTGAAGAGACTAGCTGTTCCGGTTAGTGCTCTGTTTGAAAATGTGCTAGTTGAAGATAAGGGATTCTCTAGTGTGATTAATCATGTAGACATGTTGCTGGAATGGAACTCGCCGAATTGTAGGAGTTGTGAAAAGGATTCGTTGAGATGTGGTTTCAAGAACAAGGCTTCCCTCGAAGTCAAATGCTTCCCTGATGTCTCCGGTACGTTCTTGAGTGTTTTTTTTTCTTCTTTTTATTACTTATAAACGAATATAAAAACCTCCATTTTTGCGGTCAAGCTAAAGATGTTAAAAAAAATTCAGGTTTAGATTTTTCAAGTAATTATGTACGCATCTCACAAAAAAAGATAAGAATAGACTAAATATTGATTAGTTAATTAATTAGTTAAACCATGCGGAAGTATTTTCATTTCTCAATTTGGCATCTCACATGTGATCCCTAGAATATTCCGTATAAAATCTTGGTGCCTTCTACACGTTTTAAACTCCGTAAAAGGGCATTTCGATAAACGAAAATTAAAAAAAAAAAAAAAGTTAAACTAATCTTATAATCAGTCATTAAGAGAAAAGTCAAACCATATCAATGATATAGTAGTGACTAAGAGGAAAGTCAAACCATTTACTATTTAACTCCAAGTGAACGAAAGGTCAAATGAAAGGTTTTAACCAATCCATTCAAATTGATGGAAAAACAATTTATTTCCTTTCAAATTGGTATAAACTCATTCTTGAAACGTTATTTGGCAGATCATTTCAGCACTGGATTACGGGTACTAATTATAAGCCTCTGCGTAGTAGGAGGAATCACCATCTTCGTTACTTGTATTGCTATGCCCATTTACCATTCCGAGAGGTTTGTCTTTCAGAGAAGACAAAATGAGGATCTTGTAGTTAGAGCCCTAACGCAGCAGCCAAGAGGTGTTGTGGTTACTACGGGTCTTGACCAGTCTACAATAGATTTATACAAAAAAGTGGAGTTAGGAGATAGTAGAAGGCTTCCGGGTACTAATGGTATCATCTGTCCTATTTGTTTATCAGAATATGCTAGCAAAGAGACCGTACGATGCTTACCAGAATGTGAACACTGCTTCCACGTCGAATGTATCGATGCATGGCTAAAGATTCATAGTTCATGTCCTATGTGTCGGAACTCACCCTCGTAAATAAAGAGTCTATTACTGTCTGAAAATATATGAAATATTGAACCGTGTAAATAATTAATGTTAAAGAAAACTTCGACAAATCTTTTTTTTTTTTTGGTTTAAAGGTTAATTACTTCGACAAATCTTAAGTCAAACAACTTCTTGAAGACTTGTCAATTGCTTATAAAACCCATCAGATTTGGAAACAAGTTCTCTGTGACTTCCCTTCTCCACTACTCTTCCTTTATGCAACACAACGATTGTGTCTGCTTTTCTTATGGTCGAGAGCCTATGAGCCACCAACACTGTTGTTCTTTTCTTCATTAGCTTGTCTAACGCTTCTTGGACAAGTTTCTCCGAGGTAGTGTCCAATGCACTCGTTGCCTCATCAAGGAGAAGCACTGAAGGATCTTTTAGAACCGCCCTTGCAATAGCCACTCTTTGTTTCTGACCACCTGATAACTGCACTCCCTTATCACCTACGTGCGTCTTATACCCTTCTTCCATCTTGATTATGAACTCGTGTGCGTTCGCAGCTTTTGCAGCTTCTATGATCTCGGCCTCTGACGCCTTCTCGTTCCCGTACTTGATGTTTTCGTAAATGGTTGTTGAAAACAGAGCTGGTTCTTGCTGGACTAACGCTAGCTTCTTGCGCAAGCTACGTAAATTAAGGGTTTTTATATCCTGCCCATCGATATAGAGATTTCCGTTGCTCGGATCGTAGAATCTCATTATCAATCCGATCACCGTGCTCTTTCCGGAACCACTGGATCCCACGACCGCAAGACTTTTCCCGGCTGAAATTCGAAGGCTTAGATTTTGGAAAATGACGATTTCGGGTCTTGTGGGATACGTAAAACTCACGTTTCTAAACTCTATATGTCCTTTGATCTGAGTGACCAATCTTGAGTTAGGCTGGTCTGGATGTATTTGAGTTTCTCTATGTAAAACCCTAAAAACCAACCCTAGTGCTTGCGTGCCCTTCACGATATCTGGGGTTAAAGCAAGCGTTTCTGCTACCGCGTAAGCCGTAACGAGCAATACCATGAATGATTTGATACTATCCTCAAAGTTTGTCTCCTTGCGTTTAACCAAAACCGAGATGTACCAAAGACCAAGTGCGTACGAACAGAAGGCGAGACACTGAGACAAACCATATCCAAATCCAGAGATATGACCTCTTAGAAACGCATTCTTCGTAGGTTTGCTTAGCTCGCAAGTAAACTGTTCTGAGATATGCTTTTCAGCACCAAACGCAGCGACAGTTCTTATATTCACAATAGCTTCACGTGCCAATGAAGTTGCTCTAGAGTAAGCCCTTGTGTAATCTCCTCCAAAGCCTTTTAAAAACAGTTGCTATAAAACATATAACAACAGTTCAAGATTTGTCAGTTTCAAGACTAAGAATATGGTTGAGTGGATCTTTGATTTTTGAGTTACCTCAGTAACTGAAGCTGCAATGAGAAGAGGGAAACAAGCTGTTATGACAGCAGCAACACGCCAACAGTAAAAAAAGGCAAGTGCAAATGCTGTTAATGTAAGAGACATGTTTTGGACTATTGTTGAGAGGCGATCAGCTAAAGCACTCCTCACCAAAGTTGCATTAGCAGCTAAGATTGAAGTGAGTGAGCCAGTGTTGTTCTCATCCATATCAAACCACCCAATCTCATTCGATAGAATCGCTGCGCATATAAACATTCAAGAATTGAATCAATCTTCAAAACAAGAATGTTTAAAATGATTGTATTTACCTGAGAACAAGGATAAGCGAACCCTAGAAGTAAGACGCTCTCCCATAAGTGTATAGAAGTAATGTTGGAGAAGATATATAGGACTTGTTACTATTCCAACTCCAACAAAGACCATAGCCACTTTTTCGACTTCGCGCTTGATCAGACTAGGAAAAGGTGAGTAAAAAGTTGTTAGCACATAAGCAATTCCCATGGAGAACAATGCTGGCTGTGCTCCAGCAAGAACAGCACCAATTGAGCCAAGTAATGCATAAGGCCATTCTGGAGCATTCAGCTTTATCAGTTCCCATATCATTGAAGATGAGCTTAAACCTTCCCCACTTGAATCTTTTTCAATCTTCTCTTGGTCTTCTCTGAAGCTTGAAGTTCTTCTTGAGCTAAAAACCCTCCTTGAACTAGCTTGAGATTTACAAGTTTCAGACATAATTGATCTAGGGTTTTCTTGAGGTTCTGTGTCTTGACATTTCACAAGAGCCGCGTAATCTCCTCCTTTTGATATCAGCTCTGAGTGGCTACCGGTTTCTATAACTTGACCATTTCTCAATACAATGATCTTATCAACATTTCTAATGGTTGATAATCTATGTGCAACAACTATAGTTGTTCTTTTTTCCATGACATTTTCAATTGCTTGCTGAACAATCTTCTCTGATTCAGCATCAAGAGCACTTGTTGCTTCATCTAAGAGTAGTATCTTTGGATCTCTTAGAACCGCTCGAGCAATAGCAATCCTCTGTTTTTGTCCTCCTGAGAGCTGAGTTCCTCCTTCTCCAACCTATTCAAATAGATTAGCCACCAATAAGAGATATGAGAAGATGAGTACTCAAATATACCTGAGTATTGTAACCATTAGGTAATGATTTAATGAAAGAATCTGCATTAGCTGCTTTGGCAGCTTCTATGATCTGATCCATATTTGCATTCTCTTTACCAAGAAGTATATTAGAAGCTATGGTTGTGGCGAATAAAGCCGGTTCTTGACTAACCAATCCCATTTGTTCTCTCAACCATTTCAGCTTCATGTTCTTGATGTCCTTCCCATCCAAGAGAATCTCTCCTGACTTGGGTTCATAAAAACGTTGAACCATTGATATGATTGTGCTTTTCCCTGAACCACTTGGACCAACAAATGCAAAAGTCTTGCCTGAATGTACTGTGAAACTAAGATTCTCAAAAACCATGTTTGGTCTTGAAGGATA
>KE158012.1:7144-19718 GCA_000411055.1 Leavenworthia alabamica
CAGAAGCAGTTGTTCCATCTGAGTTATTATTATCTTCTCAATGCCACGTGTCACTTTGATTGTTGGGCCAACGATTTATTTAACAAATGAATTATGTATAGTCTTGTTAAAAAAAGACATATACAGTAATCTCATTCTCTTTTTAACTTTGAATAAAACTATCTTTAAATAATTAGATTTAAAAAAATGATTAGTGTTTAAATAGTTTTCAGTTATTTCCGAATATTTAAGTCTTCAACTTTGGTTGTTTAACAACATATCCCAAGTCAAAACAAGAACAATTAGGACAGACATATAGATTCCAGATCACCTAATGCATACTCCAGATCTTCGTTATTCCATATTTATGACGTCATATATATATGAGATTCATTCTACTCAGTTAATTAGTTTTATAAACCAAGGAAATTTAATCCTATATCTCTTATAATATCTGAGATATCGATTCTTTAAAACGGAAGAAAATAAAAGCAAAAGATAAATATTAAAATAGTTGTATACAGAAGATACATATTGTATGCTATTTTAATGATTTCCATATACTATATATTATTCTAAAAAATAACGTCACCAAAGTATATCACAAATTACATTTCCTGGGACTTATTATAAAATAAGATTCCTCGAAGCATTTATTTCTCATCAGTATTATCTATTATCTATATTTGATTGGTTTGATTTCTCGAACGTAAGTTTGCTCTGAACATAATTCTCTCCGTACAGCGTCTCCGGTGAATTAAACTTCATCATCGTCGATATCAAGGCAAAGGAGTGTGTGCGTCTATTCACTATTGACACGAGCAGATTTGTTTATTTGATCTGTAATCACTAAGTTCTCTCGCTTCACTGTTTCGATCTGATCTAATCATTTCGCTTCATACTGTCGGATTTTATTATAGTGACAGAAGAAGAAATATCAAAATTGTTTAAATGTTTGATGTGAATGAAACTTTCCTTAAGTAGTATTATTAAGAAGGAGATGGCTTAGTTTGCTTTGAGATTTCTTGGATTGAGATCATAACCTTTTCCACTTGTGTAATTTTTGATTTAAATTTTGGTGAATTAATCAATTTAAGTAATGAGTTTTTTTTAACCAATTTAAGTTGGAGGATAGGTAGGTGAAGAAGATATGTTAATTAAGCTAATTATGTCTCTCTTGATCCACTTTTGGGTTTTAATTTAGGTAGAAATCTCCAAGTTGATTGTATGTCTAAGCTAATAAGATTGATATATTTTGTGGTTTTATTTAGTTATTCAGTGTGACCAAATGAAATCTTACAACTAAATTTTTAGGAATTTTTATAGAATGAAACGAGGAGTTCTTAGAAAGAGGGCTAGAGATATATCTGTAATGCTTGTTGTGCTTGTTTGTGCAACTCTAGTCATATGGACATGGGATACATCTCCATTATCAACATTTCTTCCACCTGAAAGTCATTATCTAAAGCTACAAACAGGTTTAACTATGACACTAAGCTCTCTGACATATTTTGTTACCTGGAACAATATTATGGTTCATAGATGTTTTTGAAACACCAGGAGTTTGATTAAATTACTGGGGTATATCTGGCTTAATTCTTTGTCCTTTTCAGAAGAACCGGTTGAGAGAATACCTACTGTGTTGAATATTGAAACAAAAGATGGCTACTCATCAGCTACTCCATTGGTAAACAAAGGTAATGTTCAACAGCTCTTTCATGCCTCTTATCATCTTGTCAAAAGTGTTTTTACACTTTTTGAAGGGATTTGCTCTATGCTTGTTGTTTTCTGAATTCGGGGAAACTAAGCTTGGCATAACTTTTTCCTTTTCCCGGCTTTACTATTACAGAGGAAAGCAAAGAGGATTCAGTTAATGATAAAGATACAGAAGAGGAAGAGAAACCATTAGAAGAAGTTAATGTAAGTGATTCGAATCAAGGGAAGACACCAACTATGGAAGAGAAAAAAGTGGAACAAGTTCAAGTTATTGTGATGCCAACTAGTGAAGAAAAAAATTTAGAAAAGGTGCAACATAAGGTTGCTGTTGATGAAGCCAAAGATACAAAGCCAACACAGATTAAAGAGAGTAATATTCTTGCAACAGATGAAGAGAGGACTGACAGTAGAACTTCAACAGCTCACGACGCGAATAAAGGTAGAGAATTGTGTGTTTATAGTTATAGATCCCAGTTTTGTGGTGTGTGAAAGTATAAGTAGTAAATTTCAGCACCTTATTCCTATTTCTCAGTAGCTTGCAATTATGCAAAAGGGAAATGGGTTGTGGACAAGCACCGTCCTTTGTATTCGGGATCTGGATGCAAACGGTGGCTTGCTTCAATGTGGGCTTGCAGGTTGATGAAACGTAAAGACTTTGCCTTTGAAAGTTTAAGATGGCAACCTAAAGATTGCTCTATGGAAGAATTTGAGGGTTCCAAGTTCTTGAAAAGGTAAAATTATTTTATACATTTCATTGATACATGTGTTAAATTTCATGTACCCAAAACTGTTCTCATAAAGATCGGTGTATGGCTCTGTTTTTGAACTGCCCTTAGGATGAAGAACAAAACCCTAGCCTTTGTTGGAGACTCATTGGGAAGACAACAGTTTCAATCTATGATGTGTATGATCACGAAAGGTCAAAAGAGGTCTGATGTCCTTGATGTCGGACGAGAATTTGGGTTCATAACTCCTAAAGGTGGAGCTCGTCCTGGTGGCTGGGCTTACAGATTCCCAGAAACCAACACAACAGTCCTATACCACTGGTCATCTACACTCTGTGATATAGTACCAATCCACATCTCTAACCCCAAAACTGAACATGCTATGCATCTCGATCGCCCACCGTCATTTTTACGCCAATACCTTCATAGAATCAACGTGTTGGTAATGAACACAGGTCACCATTGGAACCGAGGGAAACTCAACGGTAACAAATGGGTAATGCATGTTAATGGTGTTCCCAACACTAACAAGAGACTAGCTGCTCTTGGAAATGCCAAGAATTTAACAATCCACAGCACTGTTAGTTGGGTTAACTCTCAGCTTCCTTACCATCCTGGTCTTAAGGCATTCTACAGAAGCCTTTCGCCGAGGCATTTTGTTGGAGGGGAATGGAACACAGGAGGTAGCTGTAATAACACAACACCAATGTCCATTGGCAAAGAAGTTTTACAAGAAGAATCTAGTGATACTAGCGCAGGTCATGCAGTGAAAGGCACAGGGGTTAAGCTTTTGGACATTACAGCCTTGTCTCATATTAGAGATGAAGGTCACATATCACGGTTTAGTATCTCAGCTTCAAAGGGAGTTCAAGATTGTCTCCATTGGTGCTTGCCCGGTGTTCCGGATACATGGAATGAAATACTTTTTGCGATGATCTAAGTTTTTCAACTTATTTCTTTTGCATTAATCAGTAAAGTTGAGAGAAAGGGGTTGAGCTAAAGCTAGCTTTTTGATAGCTTTAGCTGCCTTGAGGTGTAAGTTTGTATTTATTCTCATACAAAAGCAAATATCTATTATATATTTATTGTTGTAAGCGTTTGCAAACGCTTAACTATACCAATCATATTTACTGAACATATTCTAACTCTTTTTACTGTCTCTGAGTCAGATTGACAAGAATTTTAGACTTAATTTTTGGTAGTCCTAGACGTTTGGATATTCGGTTTTGGTTTGGTTTTTTGGTTTGGTTTTTCGGTTTTTTGTTCTAGGTATATAGGAATCATTCGGATATTATTAAAAAGTCGGTTTGGTTCGGTTCAGTTCTATATATTTAATGTGGATTCAAAAATATATCGGAGACTTGTTTGAATTTGTTTTGGTTTCAATATTTTTTATATATAAATAACCAAAAATATCCAAAATATACGTAATCAAAATACCCGAATATAAGCAAAATATCCAAAATACCCGAAAGTATCCAAACCATTTACAAGTAACTAAATATAATATAATTATACCAAATATAAATATAATATATATATATATATAATTATATTTTCGGATATTTGATTCTATTTTCAATTTTTCGGTTCAGGTCGATTCGGTTTCGGTTATTCGCTTTTAAACATATAATAACCGTTTGTATATTTTACAAGAACCGAATATGATTCGGTTTGGTTCTAAATAGGAACCGAAGAACCAGAACTGAATGCCCAGCCCTAATTATTTGGGCATGTCATTTTCTATAACTATGATGAGATGTGCATCTGCTAAAATAGTCAAATGCAAAGCTAATTAGATTTCTAATAAAAAAAGAAATCTTCTAAGTTCTCTCTCAGAAACAAACAAAAAAGGATTATAAAAAAATTTATAACCAAAAAAAAAACTATTTTTGGCGAAAGAATGTCTAAACTTTGACAGCTAATTCAATCAATCAAAAAAAAAGTTTGTCACCTTTTTTCTTCTCAGACCTGAGAAACAAACAATGTTCAAAGTTTGGAAAAACAAACACAATCTAAACAAAACAGCATCTCTCAACGAATCATCATCCTCCGTGTTTTTATTACATAACATAAAAACAAGAATAAGAACAGAACAACAGCTTCTCTTGTCCTCAATCCATGGCTGCTGTTCTTATTCATGGTTTCTTCTTCTTCCTCTCAATCTCCCTTTCTTTACAGCTCATAAGCGAGTCCGAACCTCTTGTTCGGTTCAAGAACTCGGTTAACATAACCCAAGGAGACCTAGATTCATGGAGAAGCGGAACAGATCCTTGTGGTGGGAAATGGTTTGGGATCTATTGCCAAAAGGGTTCGACAGTTTCAGGTATTCACGTTACAGGGCTAGGTCTCGCCGGAGCTATGAACATCGATGATTTAAAGGCTCTCCCGAGTCTAAAAACCATCAGGCTTGACAATAACCTTCTCTCGGGTCCTCTTCCTCAATTCTTCAAACTCAATGGTCTCAAATCTCTCATGCTTTCTAATAATAGCTTCTCTGGAACCATCCCTAAAGATTTCTTCAAGGACATGTTAAAGCTCAAAAGGCTATTTATTGATCATAATAATTTCGCTGGAGAGATCCCTTCTTCTGTTATGATGCTTCCTAATCTCATAGAGCTTCATATGCAAAATAATAAATTCTCTGGTGAGATACCTCCAGAAGCCGTGAGCAACAAGAAACTCAGAGTTCTTGACCTATCGAATAACCAACTCGAAGGAAGCGTACCGAGTAGCATCATGAGGAAGAATCTTGATCTCAGATTGGGTGGGAACTTGTTGTGTGGGCAGGCGGTTAATGTGGATTGTGAGTCTGTTATCTTAAACACTGGAGAAGGAGATGACATAGGAGACGGAGAAAACACGCAGTTTGCGGTACAAGAGAACTCGAATAGAGCCACGATTAATGCGGTCATGGTTTCGATATCTCTTCTTCTCATGTTCTTTGTTATTGTGGGAGTTATAAAGAAGCGAAATAAGAAGAAAAACCCTGATTTTAGAATACTTGACAAACAACATATGAGTGATAACGATGTCGTGGAAGTCAAGGTACCCGAATCCGGATCCACAACCGCTAAAAGATCGACGGAATCGAGCAGGAAACGTGGTGGACATTCGGATGGCAGTTCCACCAAGAAAGACTCATCTCATAATGGGAAAGGAAGTAACGGAGGAGGAGGTACCCTAGGTGGTGGGATGGGTGATATTATAATGGTGAATACCGATAAGGGCTCGTTTGGTTTACCTGATCTGATGAAGGCTGCCGCCGAGGTTTTAGGCAATGGCAGCCTTGGATCAGCTTACAAAGCGGTCATGGCTAATGGATTATCCGTTGTTGTAAAGAGAATTAGGGATATGAATCAACTCACACGCGAACCTTTTGATGTTGAGATGAGACGTTTAGGGAAACTTCGTCACCCTAACATTCTAACCCCTTTAGCCTATCATTACCGTCGTGAAGAGAAGCTTGTAGTCTCTGAATACATGCCTAAGAGCAGCTTGCTTTATGTTCTACATGGTAACTCTAGATCCTAAATCCTAAATCCTAAAACACTTATCTTTTTCTTTCTTTCTTTGATAAAATCTTGATTCTCCAAGAACTCATCATCATAGATGTTTTCTCTGAATAGGTGATCGTGGACTATATCACGCCGAGCTAACTTGGCCAACAAGGTTGAAGATCATCCAAGGAGTAGCCCATGGAATGGAGTTCTTACACACGGAGTTCGCATCCTATGATCTCCCACATGGTAACCTCAAAGCAAGCAACATTCTACTAAGCGAAACCTATGAGCCTTTGATCAGTGATTACGCATTCTTACCTCTACTCCAACAAGGCAACGCATCTCAATCATTATTCGCTTTCAAGACGCCTGAGTTTGCGCAGACCCAAAAGGTCTCGCATAAATCAGACGTCTATTGTCTCGGAATTATAATTCTCGAGATCTTAACAGGAAAATTCCCATCTCAATACTTAAATACCGGTAAAGGCGGGACTGATATAGTTCAATGGGTACAATCTTCAGTCGCAGAGAAAAAAGAAGAAGAACTTATGGATCCGGAGATGGGAAACAATACTAATTCGATGTCACAGATGGTGGAGTTGTTAAGAGTTGGGGTTGCTTGTATTGCAAGTAACCCTGACGAGAGATTAGATATGAGGGAAGTTGTTAGAAGAATAGAACAAGTTAAAACTTGATGAAATGTTTAGAACGCTAACGCGATTTTAAAAACAATCAAAATCTTTTGGAATCTGTAGATGTATACAATGAAGCCAAGTGTGAAACAAAGGACTAAAGTTTGGGTTACGTAAATATAAAAAGGCGTTTTATTTCTTCGTTGAGTTTCATGTTTTTTTATATCAGGTTTCTTTGGAAGAAATATAAAAGTATACTTTTTTTTGTTACTTGTTTATTAGAAAACTACAATTTATTCATTAGAAAGATGCTCAAATTTTTATATTTTTTTTAATTTTTTTCTTCTACTCTTTCTCTAATTAATTCGAGATTTATATATTTATTCATAACTTGAGAGATCCTTTTTGTGAGGCAAAAAGTCATTTTTGTTATAAAAAAAAACGAAATGCAAAAATATATCGACAAACATTGAATAAAAGTGATACACGAAAATTAAAATTCTAAAATCTATTCGTTCCCATAAACTCCATGAACTACATTGATATATATATCTATATTAATATTTAGGAATTAAGTATATTTATAAAAAAGCGTTAAAATTGTAAAATATTACATAAAATGTCATTAATAAACAACAATAAACGTATATATTTATCTTTTGAAATAACTAAAAATAATCCATATTCATATTTATATTGTTAATCTAAAAATTAAATCTATTAAAAAAATCATTCTCACAATGTACTACTTATTATTTCTACAGTATTACAAATACTATAACCTTTAAATTGTAAAGTAATTATTATAAATGTCATTCTATTTACATTTAGGGGTGTATTGAACTTAAGATTTGATGAGATTTGATTTAAAATATCAAATCATGTGTTATTAAAACATGAATTTTGAAATAGTTATTGAAATTCAATGTTATTGAAATAGTTATTTTTAAAAGTACCATGAAATCCACTGTTATTGAAAACATTATAAAGATTTGAATTAAAAAATTTAGCTGAGATTTCAGAAGATTTCTTAGTTAAAAATACAAAAGATCAAAATCTCATGGTTTTATGTGAAATTTCATAAAATTTTATAACAAAATTCCAAATTCATTCAAATTTAACTAAATCATCTCAAATCTCATTAGAAATCAAATCTCTTCAAATACTCGTTTCAATACACCCCTTATTTTAAAATATTCAATATAATCAATAAAGAATAGAATAGTATTTAATCACATTATAAATATTAATTTAATTACCTATTAAATCAAAACAGTCCTAATAACCCTCATAGAACATTTCAAAAGCATATTCTCCACATAACCTATATTTAGATAATTTCATTTCAAGCAATAACCTATATTGACTCCACATTTCAAACAATATATGTCACAATTAAACAACCTAAATTAACATAGAATATTCTATTTTTAAAACATACGCGAATATTCTATGATCCTTAGATATTTATCTCTTATTAATAAATATTAATAAATCCATAAAAACCTAATTTGTTTCACTATATATATTAAACTACAACCTAACAATTCATCATTCCCACAACTTAAAATATCCGAAACAACCTAAACATGACTCTTCCAATTGTTTTTACTTACCTCAAAGACATTAAACCTTTCAAAACTACATAGAATATCCAAGTAAAAATAATCCACATCTGGAAACAATATACAAAAATTTCAGGTGAAATACTAGAAATGGTTCTAGCTGATCAACAGGTAATATAAGTTACTTATTTTTTTTCTAATTTTTGTAAAAATAATCATATTACTAACTTAAATTTTTTTCTCATTTACAGGGTAATAAATTTTTTTTCTAACGCATAAGATATTTTATAATTATCTAATATTCTACCATAAATATCTACTGACTTTAAGCACTATAAATATATACTCCAAATAGAGCTTGACATTCTATAAATCAATTAAATGGAGCTTGATATTTTTATAATCAAACAGAGCTGATGAAAAGATATCTATTTAACAAAGTAGATATTTTTTTTTAATATCGTTTCCATTGGTGTTTTTGATGATATTAGTTGGGCGATCATTGAATCCAAGTTGTATGTTCAAATGAAGAGAAGCCAAGGTCAGAAAATTAACATCTTTAGTGTTTTATTCATCTTTATTTTTGAGTTTTTCCTGTCTAAGTTTCTAAACTAATTTGATTATTATTTTCCCGTTAATGGGTTAATTTACTGATTGACACTGAATGAAGCAAAATTTTGCAGAAGCAGTGAGAAAAAAAATTAGAGATCTTAGCTTTATAAACTGGTTTTTAAAATGTAGTAAAAAAATTATAACAGTAAAAATATCTGAAGCTAAACGAAAGAAGAACTGTCTGGTCATGTTGCTAATATATCCTTATATTTTATATTGAGTTTTTTTCTTTATTTCATACCCATATTTATTGCTATCATGTTAATTATCTTCTTTTTTTTTTTTTGTGGTTTTGCCTTTTCTTTAGAAGGTCATAACCAATAAAATTAAGAAAATCATAGAAGATCATAAGCCAAAACGGACAAAAGAATCATGATGCTCTTTCGGATTTTTGGATGTATGTTTTCACTTTCATATTGCTTACATGCAATAAGATAATCGACGGTTTGTGTTAAGACCAAAGCATGGAGCATTTTAATAAAATAATAGTGGTGTATGAACTATTTTGAACTCATTTGTAAAGAAATCATATCTCATTTTTTATTGTAAACCTAATTTTATTGTACTTTAATTGCATTTGTAACTTAATTTTTTTTATGAACATTAAAATTTGTCTCACTTTTATTAGTTTTAAAGTTTTGTGTATTGAATGTTATTTATTTTTGACAACTAATTATTTCTTATGTTGAATAATTAGTTTTTTTAAAATAATGTGTATTGTAACTACTAACATTAATAACTAACAAATAAAACAAAACAAAAATTCTTATTAATAAATAACATTTTATAAATCTATAAAATGTAAAGTAAAAACTATATTTATATTAATTAAATAATCAAATAGTCCGATTATATTCCCCTGCGATGCATCGCGGGCCATAATCTAATCTCTAGTTATTTTAAGAGAAAACATTCTCTAACTATGTTATTTTACCTTGATTTTAGATGATTTAGTTCAAAATATTGACTATTTCTCATATTTAAAGGCATTATTATCTTATCCGCAATAACTTAATTTTTCTCAATATTTAGTTACATAATATTTGAAAATACATAATATAAAATCTCATCCACAAATCAAAATAGCCCACTGTCATCAAATTCCTAAAGACTTGGTAAAAGAAAAGAAAAAAAAATTTCTCCTCTTTACTAGGCTTTACCGATTAAAACACATCTCCAAGTTAAGAGAAGTAACATATCGTATGAACAATCTCCTTGTCATCTTCGATATCTACCATCTCCTTAACATTATAAACAACAATGGATCTCTTCCCTCAGCAACCTAGTTTCGACAATACTTCATCCAAGCATCATCTCCCTAATCTTGTGTTTGTTACCTTTCCTTATCAGAATTCTATCTGAGCAAAAGAGAATGAAACAAACGTTTCTAATTTTTGTTTATTTTTTTTGGCCCGTTTAAATATATTTCTATGTATAAGTAATATTTTTATTCAATTTATATATACTTTCTATGTAAAATTAAAAAAAATTAAGTTTAAAATTTTTTTGAATTACTTTTGAGTTTTGATATCAAATTTTATTTTATATATGTTATGACATTTTTATTTTTTATGGTTTTGTTAAGTGTGATACACGTTAACGATTTATTGACGTTCTTGTTTGCTTCATACTTGTGTTATCACATGTTTTACACGTTTGTATCTTATTACACTAGTTATGTTTGTGTTCTTATCGAAACTCAAGAGTATGTGTGTGTATTTTTACGTTCAGGACTAATAAAAATATGAGACGTGATGGTCAAAGAGCTCAAGTAACAATGATTTACCAAGGAAAAGTATTCATCTTCAATGATCTCACATCTGAAAAAGCTGAACAGATCTTACTCTTAGCTGAACATGATGGGACTTCAACACAAGTATACTCTCAGCTTGATCACCGGTTTGCTCCAACTACACCACCTAACAACCCTAATCAATGGAACCGGTCTGTCATCGTACCGAGTTTTATAGAAAATATAAACGAAGGAAGCAACTTTGATGGTTCAACGGGTCAAATGACTTGTGGTATTGTTCTTGTTGATCCATAAAGAAACTTGAGAATTTACTATTACACAAAAATAAAATAAAATAAAAAGAATTATTCTATTTTTTGATTTTGTTAATGTAGAACTCCCAATTGCTAGGCGTAACTCACTTCAAAGGTTCTTGGAGAAAAGACTTGATAGGTATATAAAATAATTTTTAGATTTCTTAATATTTGATTTTTTTATGTAGGTTAAGAATAATATAATACTCCTCATTTTTATTATATTTTTACTCAAAAAAATAAATAATTAATATTTTTAATAACAAAAATTTAGTTATAACTCTTTATATTAGATATTTTAAAAAAGAATAAAAATTAATTAATTTTTTCATTCATAAATAATTAATAATATCATTAAATGATGATAAAAATAAAATATTATGGAACAATTGAAAAAATTAGAAAATTAAGTATTATAAAACTGAGAGAATAATATATTTAAATACTTTAATGATTTAATTATTATTGGTGATGATTAATAATATTTGGATACTAATTAAGGTGTGGAAGAAGAGGACCATATCATAGTGGTAAGCCACGAGTTGAGAGTAAATGGTGGTTAGGATTGGCTCCTCAGCCACCTCAGTAGTTTATTTATTTTTTTGTTCGATGGAAATGGTTTTATTATGTATCTAAGACTTTCACTTTTTAGAACAACAATAAAGTTTTGGTAGATATACATATATATATATATATATATGCACGTTTTAAATTCATTGTTTGGATTAGCTAGATTTGGGTAAGAAGAAACCAATGGCAGACATACTTTGATCTAAAGGGTGTCACATATCTATTTATTGTAATTTTAGATCCATTTTTGAGAAGAAAAAAAAACATGTTTCTTTTCTTTTAGTGTTTTTTTTGTCAGTTCGGTGATTTTTTTATCGTATCAATAATAATACAAATATTTTATGAATGTGACAACAACTCCTATTTACGATAATTTCACGACACAAATATTTTTTGACGTACGGTTTTGAATATACGACATCTCCATGATGGATAAACTCTCTCCGCAACACTTGGATATTCGACAAATGGTTATGCAGGTACGATATCCCTTCTGATGGACAAGCTCTCTCCGTGATACGAGACCACGATGGACGATATTATTTGTGTAACATCCGTAATCCGGTTAAGGGTCATTAAGTCGGTTTAAGGTTATGGTTTGCCGAGTTTAGTTTAATGGAATGGTTTGTCGATCATGGCCAGGTCGGTTTACTGTGATGTTGAACCGAATAAAACGTAACCATAGCAGTTGGACCGACCCATAAACCGAATTGTTGCTGTGAATTGAGTTCCGGAAGTTTTAGAGAATCCGAGTGTGGTTGTATGAATAGATGGAGACTGCTGTGAGTTAATTTGATTGGGTTTGGAAGCCCAAAATATTTGGAGGAATAATTAAAAAGAATTGGGCTTGGAAATCCAACAAATTTTTAATTATGATTTAATTGAGTTAAGAATTATAAAAGCCCAAAAAGGAGTTAATAATTAATTAAAAGGGTTGGACTTTGGAAAAACCTAGAACTTTTAATTATTATTAAGTGATCATTTAAATTGGGTCAAGATCCAAAAGAGGATATAATAAGTGATCATAAATTAGAGTTATTGAGTCTGGTGGGTTAAGTTGTGATTAATTAAGATTGGACTTAAAAAGCTCAAGGACCTAATAAATGATTAATATCACATAATTAGGTCATATTCACAAAAACCCAGACCTAAATAACTTAAAAAAAATCGCAGCAGCCAAGGAGAAAGGAGAGCAGCGCCGCCGCCTAGGGAACTGTGCCCAGCCA
>KE158013.1:18512-77128 GCA_000411055.1 Leavenworthia alabamica
GATTGAGCCGGAGAAAAGGATCTTATGTTGGCCGTTGATGATCAGTGATCGGCCATCGTAGGTTACGTTCGCCGTATCTCCAGCTCCGATAACCACCATGAGAATGAACACAGCCAGCGAATTCCATAACGACGTCATTTCTACTGTAAACACTGACGTTAGAGGATTTTGGAATGTTTTATAGTTGGATATCTCTCACCATCGTTTCAACTTTCAACGTTGTAATTTTCATTTTTATTTAAAAAATCCGGTTTTATTATTATTTTTTTTTTTTTTGGAACATCTTTATTAATTCATTACTAAACTTACTAAATAAATCATAAAATAAAAAAGTGGATTTTTCATGTATCATCAGAAAGCCCAATAACAGCAAGGCCATTAATAGGCCTTACAAACATGTATATTTGAGGCGTATCCAAGAACCGGCATTTTGTGTTTACCGGTTCGCGGCCGAACCAATTGACGCCGATCTTAATTCTAGTGTAGTTGAAGACTGAGGAAGAGTCTTTGTCGTCGTCAACGCATAACAGCACGTGTTGCACGTGAGAAATTTCCCGCACAAAATTATACTCATTTCGTCTTCGTCCCCAGTCTAGGAAGGATGCTTAGACTGAATCACCGGAATCCATGGATCGTGTTTTAACTTCCTGTTTTGATACTCCGTCAACTCTCTCCCTCTTCCGATACCGCCAAAGTAGTTCTCTGGTCATCACTCGACGATTCGCGCCGGTGTTTGTTTTGGCGAAACGTTCTCCGATCGATGGAGTCAGCGACGAGCTGAATCTAATAGCCTCGCAGAATATAGATCAAGCTCCGGCACGAAGGCGAACCCGGTCCGCTTTTGTTGACTTGCAGCAGCAGCTTGATCACTGTTTGTTCAAGGTATTTCATTGACTCCTTATTTTATTAGCAAAATCAAACATGATCTCCTTTCTAATCATCTGAATCTGGTGACAGCAAGCTCCGATTGGGATCAGAACAGAGGAGGTAAGCTGTGATTTTGTTTATTTAGTGAAGGATAATACAAAGTCAAAGTAGTTTTAAAAATCTTCTTCGGTGAATATGAATACTGGTATGAGAGAAACTCAAAAGGGGAAGAAATTTTCTGCAAGAGTTGGTTGCCAAAATCAGGCGAAGAAATCAAAGCTGCGGTGTGTTTCTGTCATGGCTATGGCAGCACCTGTACTTTCTTCTTCGATGGTTGGTTAGATTCTTCTACTTTGTTTCATCATTTGAAGCTCTTCTTCTATTATATGTATGATTGTTTTGGGTTTTGCTTCATAGGCGTAGCAAAGCAAATAGCAGCCTCTGGTTATGGTGTTTATGCTATAGATCATCCTGGTTTTGGCCTTTCAGATGGTTTACATGGTCACATCCCAAGTTTTGATCACTTGGCTGAAAATGCTATTGAACAGTTCACCAAAATCAAAGGTTTTTATATTGTACCTGTTTTTGCTTTTGTGTTGAATCTTCTTTTGGGTTTTTGTTTAAGTGGTTTGATTCTTAGGAAGACCTGAATTGAGAAATTTGCCTCGGTTCCTGTTCGGACAGTCAATGGGAGGAGCCATTGCTTTGAAAATTCATCTGAAAGAACCTCAAGCTTGGGATGGTCTTATCCTTGTCTCTCCAATGTGTAAGGTAAATCAGTAGTCCCTGCATAATTTCTACCTTGACTGTTGCATTTGCTACTATAACTTAGTTGAGGTTGAGAGATTTGTTGTGCTTGTAAGTATTTTTAGTCACATTTTACATCATGGTTGAAGTACCTGACCTTGAGTTGCCTTAAGATTTCAGAAGATGTTAAACCTCCTCCGCTAGTCTTGAAGACATTAATCTTGATGTCCACACTATTTCCCAAAGCAAAGCTTTTTCCAAAGAAAGACTTGAGTGAGCTGTTCTTCAGAGACCCAAGTAAAAGAAAATTGGTACTTCCCCTTAGTCTTTCACCGGAACAAATCTGAAGCAGTTTCACTGACTTCCTCTTTCATGTTTTTGTTCTCTGTTGCTCAAGTCTGAGTACGATGTGATTAGCTATGATGATCAAACACGTCTGAAAACCGCTGTTGAACTTCTAAATGTGACGAGGGAGATTGAGATGAAAGTTAACAAGGATAGTCATAGAACCAAAAAAATAAAAGAAAGTACATATCATTTGACTGTTTATTTTCTAAGTTGCAGGTCTCTTTACCATTGTTGATACTTCATGGAGCCGCTGATAAAGTCACAGATCCCACTGTGAGCATATTCCTTCACGAACATGCAATTAGCCAAGACAAGACTCTAAAACTCTATCCAGGTGGTTACCATTGCATTCTAGAAGGTGATACCGATGAAAACATTTTCACCGTAATCAACGACATAGTTGCTTGGCTCGATGCTCACGTCGTCCCCAAGTAAAGTGAGATTATATCTCCACATCCACTAGCCTATGTTTATTATTGGTTTCTGAAAACTCAGTCTCTGCGATTAATTACATACAATAAAAAAGTGTGGCTCGGAATCTAATTGATGAATGTTCTCTCATTGAAACCACGTCGATCTCTGAAATCCTTGAGAGTTTATGGTTCTATTTAAGTGTTACTGCACTCGGTTAACTGTTACACCGAATTCTGAACGCGGGAATGATCCCCTGGTGACCGTGGACCGAGCCTAGCCACTACTAACACCGTGACCAAGTAGGGTTGGAGAATATGCCTGAAAGAAACACTAGCCAACTTATATATACTGTAAGTACTTTCTGATGAAGGCAATTAACTCAAAGCACGAACTAGGCCTAGCAAGTAGCAAACATAGAAGCAGAGTAAGGAAAACGAAAAAGATAAACAAGTCAATGAGTTCATCTGAAAGCCCAAAATTAGCGAGGCCCATTAATAAAACAAACATACACAAAAGTATTGTCTAGATTTTTATCCAAGCCATCGTCGACTTTACTATTTGCTCTCTGCTCAGATAGATTTCTTCTCCGATAGGAAAACTCCCTCTGTAAACCCTAACTGGCCGATGTCGGTAAGTGTTCATTGTCAATTTCCAAATTTTTATTTTATTTTATTTTGGGGCAATGATTCATCGTGTGATTGAACAATGCATTGATGGACATTCTTTGTGGTGATGCAGATCTTCGAGTACAATGGAAGTGCCGTCGTAGCTATGGTAGGGAAGAACTGCTTCGCTATAGCTAGTGATCGGAGGCTTGGTGTTCAATTACAAACCATCGCTACTGATTTTAAGAGAATCTCTAAGATCCACGATCATCTCTTCATCGGTCTTTCCGGTCTCGCCACCGATGTCCAGACACTGTAAACTCTCTTCACTATTCCTTTTTCATTTATTTTACTCTTCTCCTCTCAAAAATTCTAGGTGAGTTACATAATTTAGGGCTTCGTTTTTGGTTTGTTTTTGGGATTGAAGGTACCAGCGACTTGTATTTCGTCATAAATTATATCAGCTTAGAGAAGAGAGAGACATGAAGCCAGAAACCTTCGCTAGTCTTGTATCCGCGATTCTTTATGAGAAAAGGTAGTAGCTCTGACTTCTGACTTACCTTATAATTTGTGTTGCAATACCATGACTAAATACCAACTTATTCATTTCAGATTTGGTCCATACTTGTGCCAACCTGTGATTGCTGGATTGGGAGATGATAACAAACCCTTCATTTGCACAATGGATTCAATTGGAGCCAAGTATGCTCACTTCCTTTATTTGCTGGGACTCCTGTTACTTTGTTTCATATGTGATGCTGACATGCTGTTTATTTTGGTTGGTCATTAAGTGTAGTCCTGGAACTTGCTAAGTGTGGTCGTGGTTCAGTATTTTGGTTTTAGTTGGAATATTGTTCTGGTCGTTTTGTATGCCATGGTTTAATATTTTTATCTTTTTCATTTGTTGAGTGTTTCAAATTTGAACATGATAGTTTCCATGGCGAGCATGCCTTGACATTTGTTATCTATAACTGCAGGGAGTTAGCTAAAGATTTTGTTGTCTCTGGAACTGCTTCAGAATCTCTATATGGTGCCTGTGAAGCCATGTTTAAACCAGATATGGTATGTGCCTTTGAAAAACCCTTATCTTCTTTGTTACCACTTACCAGCTCATTGGAAAACTTGGTAAAATACTTTATATGTAAGAATTCTTTTGTAAAATCATCTACATTTGGTGGAAATATTTGTACATCATCCTAAGAAATCCACTGTACTATATTTGATTTAACGAAAAGGTATATCATAACACAAGTCAAAAACTTTGGTTTTCAGGAAGCTGAGGAATTATTTGAGACAATTTCACAGGCACTTCTTTCTTCAGTTGACCGTGATTGTCTAAGTGGGTGGGGAGGACATGTCTACGTTGTGTAAGTTTTGTTCTCCTCATCATCATCTTTTCATCTACACTTTTCTTCCAAGGAAATTTATTATAGAAGTAGTAACATACTTTCATGGTGATGATTACCAGAACACCAACTGAGATCAAGGAGAGAATCCTCAAGGGCAGGATGGATTGATCTTAAAATCACATATCTACTTTTTTCCAAGTTCGGTTTACTCTTAATCTGGTTAAGTAGAAGAAGCCTCTCGTCTCATAGTAAGTAACTGTTCCTTTTCTGAAACTGGATATTGTGGGTTCCTTCTCTGGGATTTTTTATTTGCCATTGCAATAGTCGAAGTACTTATTGTCTTGTTCCATCAATCACCATTCTATGTAGTATGTACCTTGTTGTTTCTGGTTTAAAATCGTACCATGTTTCAGATCTCTGGTTTATTACTGTGTTCTCGAGGTTGGTCTGCTGTACGTTTTGCTTAAACTAATGTTCTTTTTATACGTCTTAGCACCGTTTCAACAACAAATTTTAGTGACTAGCGAATGTTAAAAATTCAACTTTCTATGTTTTGGGTTAATAATATATGACTCGAACATGTTGGTGAACCACGAAAAACAAAGTAAATATGATATGGTTGAAATCTATCATCAAATGAAAAACTATGAAATGCACATGATTTGGTCGTCAGATCATTGGTGACACACTGACACTGAAACAAACAAACATAACCGTTTAGACAACGATGATGATGATATAATACATAAGATCATGAGTTATTTGCGTGTCCTGTTCTGTTCATTGTGCTGGTTCGGTTCGTGGTGCTAGCGTGAAATAAATGAGCTTTAATATTTTTTTCATAAAAGCACGTGGCATGTGCGATAGTTCTAGTCGATACACGAATATAAATCAAATCCTGCCGACCTTGTGTTCTCTCGGTGGGATTCGTATTATTAGTGAAGCTCGTAAAATCATGCATTTTTATGATTTTGATTATAATACGACGAACCATCCATATCCACGTGTGTAAAGCTTCTGTCACTTTTATTAAATTCAACCCACCAAAATAAAAGGCAACCGAATTTACTTTCCCACTCCACATGGCAAATATCCAAGCTTCTATGTATTAGGTGGCAGATATGGCTCGAGATGTTAACCTTGTGGACTCCATTAGATGGGAACGACATAATTAAGTGGCATTGGCAATACCTTAAGTCTTTTTAGTTTTCATGATAAATTGATAACTATAAAATGCTGTGATTTAAACTTGAATATGTTTGAAAAACTAGTTGTAATCGGACATTCATATCATTTAAAATGTCGACACTTTTTAATTATTAAATTTATAATGTTTACACCTAGTAGGTAGTGTAGTTCAAACAAGTCGATAAGAATATCGTCGTAAAAGAATCTTTATATTTTAATCGCATGAAATCAATGAGATACAAATAATTTAGATACGGTCAATGTTCGGTCTCCTTTGTCAAAGAAAAGTACACATTTTCACGTGTCCGATTCTTATCGCTCCTTTCCAAAATCGACATGCCTCGGACCGCTACAGTCCAAATAGTCTGACGTAAGCAATGACAAAACTTACCTAGATTACCGTCTGCCACGTGTCCATATCCATCTCCTTCAATGAATCCTCCCCACTACAGTGTCACATTTTTTCTATTTTTGTTGAGATTCCATTCAAGTGATTCCACAATACAAAGCCCTTGCATATGCGCCACGTGTCCAGACCCTTCGTCTTATATATCCACCTTTCTCTTTTTTCCCGAAGTTTTAAGTATCTTTCTGGTTCTTTCGGCTATATTCAAGGTAAATAATGATGAAAGCCGGGATTGATTTGCAATTTCCACCTGGATTTAGATTTCATCCTACGGATGAGGAGCTCGTTCTCATGTATCTCTGCCGTAAATGCGCGTCGCAACCGATCCCTGCGCCGATCATCACCGAACTCGATTTGTACAGATACGATCCCTGGCACCTTCCCGGTCCGTTATCCCCCTCTTAAAATCACTATAGCATTTAAACCGGTTTAAGATTTGACAACTGAATTTTAATTTCGCAGACTTGGCTTTGTACGGTGAAAAGGAGTGGTATTTTTTCTCACCAAGAGATCGAAAGTATCCAAACGGTTCAAGACCGAACCGTGCAGCTGGTACTGGCTATTGGAAAGCTACAGGTGCTGATAAACCGATCGGTCGTCCCAAACCGGTCGGTATTAAGAAGGCTCTAGTGTTCTACTCTGGAAAACCACCTAGAGGAGAGAAAACTAATTGGATTATGCACGAGTACCGGCTCGCTGACGTGGACCGGTCGGTTCGTAAGAAAAACAGTCTAAGGGTGAGTGATTTTTCGGTTAAACCCGAAATTTAATGCATATGATTTTAAGCCGGTTTAGCTAACCGGACGTGTTTTGATACTCTGATCAGCTGGACGATTGGGTATTATGTCGTATATATAACAAGAAAGGTATCATCGAGAAGCGACAGAGCAAGATCGAGAACGAAGTGAAGCCTATGAATGACACGTGTCCATCAGAATCTCTGGAAAGATTAATCACCGGCTCGAGCTGCTCAGGTCAGGTTTTGTCACCTGAATTAACATACGAAACTGAGAGCGAGATGAGCTGGAGCAACAGTAATCGGTTGAGTAACGCCATTGATTATCCGTTTAATTACGTAGATGCCATCGCCGATAACGAGATCATGTCACGGCTATTGAGCGGAAATCGGATGTGGTCGACGATGGATCCACTTATGGTTACGCAGAGAACCTTCTAAGGTTTTCTCGTGTGAATTAGTGGAAACTATCACTGTCTGTCGCCACACTTGGCCGGTTTGAAACTCGCTAGCTATTAGTTGGGCTTTTCAGTAACAATTGGGCCTAAGCCTTTTCTTCTCTGTATGTATAATTCGACAAGGCAATATCAACGATTCTGGAATAACAAACTCTACTACATAGTCTTTGAATTACTGTTCTTACTTAAACTATATAATAGAAAATAATATTAATTTCGCAAACCTGAAACACACTAGCTTTGTTATATATATAATTTTAAAATAGTAAACAAAACTGAAAAAAATAGAGAACCGGTCGGAGAATAGTGTTAAGAGAAGCTCGAGATCCAATTAGACAGAGGAGTACTGAGTCGAATTGGAAATTGTCGGTGAAGGTAGGACCTGAAAGATAACAGTCTTATCGTTGCAACTTCAATTCAAACACCTCTCCTTCTTCTCTTTATTTCTATTTAATTTGTTTTGTCTTTTGTATTTTTAATTAGATTTTGACACCATTTTATCTTTTTATAAATAAAAAACCAAAGTATGATTAGTTTAACCGGTTTAACTAATCAAATACAGCACTGTCTATTGAAAATGAGATTGAATAAGATGCCTTAAATCTAACTATTCTTACACAAGCAAACAGTGAAATTGACTTGCACTGTATAAACTCATTAAATATATTGAAAAGTTGTTTGCTTTATTTTTTATTCTTAATTTTGTCGTGCTAAATATTGTTGTATTCTCACGATACCAAATGACACATATATTTAAAGAGAAATTTTCTTAAACACCATCAAATAGTTTTTTAAACAAAATTACATTAATTTTTTATTTGCACATAAATATTATTTTTTATTAAAAATATATTTTATTAAAAATTACATTTTTTATAAAAATATATATTTTATTTAATATTAATATTTAATATTTAATATTTATTATTTAGGGGTTAAAATTTAGTATTTATAGTTAGGGTTTAGTATTTAGTGTTTGGGTTTAGTATTTATTATTTAGGCTTTAAAATTTTGATTTACACATTAGAATTTACTATTTAAGGTTAGGGTTTAATATATAGTGTTTGGNTTAATGTTTGAGTTTATATTTATTATTTAGTTGATTTACATATTAGAATTTAGTATTTAAATTTAGAGTTTATTATATAATGTTTGAGTTTGCTATTTATTATTTAGGATTTATATAATTTTATTAAAATAAAATATAATTTCTAATTTAATTGAATTATTAAATGGTAAGTTTGTCCTAAATAATATTTATGAAATATAAAGTAAATTTAGTGGTGTTTAAAAAAATTGACCATATTTAAATTAATAAATTTGTGTTAAATTTCTTATTTTCTTTCCCAAACTTGTGTTAAATTTCATGTGAATTAAAATATGAATGAAACATAATGGCTTATTGTATAGCAATATGTCATATGGTTAACATGCACTTAACTTAATTAGTACAATTACCATTTTCTAATTATTTATTTGGATCTAAGTATTATTATTACCATCAAATGCAACTGTAGTTTATGATATTTTTTTTTGCCTTATAAAAACGTTAACAAATCTTCATAAGATGCGATTAAGACAATGCTTATGTACATAATAAAGAAACGTGTGAATATATTAATGGGGTTATGTTTTTTACCTTTAAAGAGTGAATTGAAAACAAAAGTAAAAGGGCCCAGACATATTTGTTGCGAACTGAAAAAAATAAAGACAAATCAGTCTCAGTGGGGTTTAAGTCCATGTTAGGTATGTTTGTTGTTGCTCTTACAACCTTCCCTTTCAATTTACAACCAATCTATCTTTACACTTTATACTAATTTAATATTCATGTTTCTAATAACAACAAAAAACACTTTAAATCATATTATTATATTTAACTCTTCTTTTTTTCCTACGAAATAATAAAACAGTCTAAATCTGTTATCCACATATACATTGTTGTGTTTAAACTCACATTTGTGATAACAAAATTGACTATTTATATTTGACCAATTAATTTAAGAGAAATTCCCTCTAACACCATCAAATGTAGTTTTTTGGACAAAATTACATTAATTTTTTATTTGGACATAAATACAATTTTTATTATAAATTATATTTTTTTAATAAAAATATATACTTTTTATTTAATGTTAGAGTTTATATTTAATGTTTGAGTTTACTATTTATTATTTAGGGGTTAGGGTTTAGTATTTAGTGTTGGAGTTTAATATTTATTATTTAGGGTTTATAATTTTTGATTCAGTGATTAGAATTTACTATTTAAGGTTAGAGATTAGTATATAATGTGTGTGTTTATCATTTATTGTTTAGAATTTCTATAATTTTATTAAAATTAGATCTAATTTCTAATTTAATTGAATTATTAAATAGTAAATTTATCTTAAATCAATTTTAATAGTATTTATGAAATATAAATAAATTTAGTGGTGTTAACGAGAATTGCTCATGATATAACTATTATTGTATTATATACTAAATACGAGTTTTGTTGCAAAAGGAAAATAGTTATCACATTACACAAATGAAACAAAATGTTATATCAGATGTTTAACAAAAAAAATTCATAATTTGACAAAGTTGAGAGCAGATCCGAGGATCACGCCTTGGTTTAATTAAAACTGGAAAACTGGAAACAATACTTTTGAATATGTTTTACATTTTTGTTTACGGTTTATTAAGATATTAATATTATATGAAAATATATGAAATCGTAATAAAACGATAAGATGAAAAAAAAGAATGAGTCCAAGGTTCTCTGACCATTTGAAACTAGGTTAATTATAGCAACAAATTATTTAGTTAATGGTTCCGAGTAAATAGACCAACCCGATTATATATGTAGTTGGAACAAAAGACTTGGCAAGTCTTGACATATCATAAAATTTCTAAAGATGAAAAAGTCTAAACCTTATGTGATTATAAATTTTTATTGCAGATGTCATAAAAATAAAATAAAATTATTGGCAGCGTCATGTTTGGCAGTTAGGAATTATTCTACCCTAGTTTACCCTAGCTAGCTCCATTATTATGGCTGTCTTGATTTTTCAATAATTAAATTGTAGTTTTTAAATTATTCACTTTTTTTTTTTTTAAATTTCAACTAAGATCTGTGTGTAGTTTATGAAAAAGGAGATATATACAATACTCAAAATGTAATAATATTTTAATACAAGATTAATAATAATAAACGTAATTTTTTTGATAATTAAGGAAAGTACATAAAGAAATAATAAATAAATGAAGTGAGTGTTCTCTTCTCTTCTGAGTTGTTTCTCTTTCTCTGCTTGTACCTTCATCTTCCTCATTCGATGTAATTCGTCATTTTTATATCATCAACGACAAATTACAAAGTTGATTTTCATAAGAGCTTCTACTCTATTATCAATGTAATGCTTTTACGATTAATCCAGTTACTGATGTTTTTACTGTTACCAATTTGATCCAACTACAAAAACTTCGAATTCGTTCTTTGTTAATTTTAGTTATTGACCTAGGATTCACTCTTTGAATTTTCTAGAAAGGGAACTTTTGAGGTGAGTTTAAATGCTGCTGGTGTTTGCTTTAAGCGAGAGATGGATTCTGATTCGGAACTCGTAATCCGGCGGCGTTTTGATATTTTGAGTTAAAATCGAGGCGAGGTTGAGGGGGTTTATAGGTAAGGTATCTGCAGGACCTTTCACCACGTCTGTGTTGATGCATTATTATATTGTTGAATTTTTTAATATGCATTTGAGTTTAAAGGTCGTTTATTTGATAGTGGATGAGTTGTATTTGAGAATGAAGAAAAATTTTGGGCTATTTTTGAGTTGAATTCATAAGAGGAAATCTTGAGTTTTTATAGCAAATATTTTGTCAAGATTTGTTTTGTTGCCATTTCAAGTAATAATTTCAGTTGTTGTTATGATAGTCTGAATGTTTTGGTAAGCTTAGTTAATTGATGTGCTCGCTTGAGGATTTTAAACTTACATAAGGGTTCTTCTTCATCTAGGTAACCAAAGGCTGAAGGCTAAAGGTGTGTGTGATTATGCAGATGTTCAAGGCCTCTCTTCCTGGAACACAGGAGGATTCATTATCTTCCTCCTTGCAGTCTGGGTAGGCATTTTCGATATTTGAACCGTACATAGAGAGATTGTAGTAAGTTTACCATGATGAGGCTGTTAAGAAAAAAAGGCCAACCAACTTCCATTTTTTTTGTGTCATATTTTCATTATCCTTCTGTTGTTTATGAGGAATAAAAAACAGAAAACATTGACTAAAATGTGCAGGGAAGTCGATGCAAAAATGGAGATGGACGATCCAGAGAAGGCAATGGCTACAGTTGCTCAGCTCATAGAGCAGCTTCACACGAAAACGTCTTCTCCACAAGACAAAGAACTCACAACAGCTCGTCTACTAAGCATTGCAAAAGGGAAAAGAGAGGCAAGAAAGCTGATCGGTTTGTATGCCCAAGCAATGCCTTTATTCATTTCTATGCTTAGAAATGGGACGAGTTTGGCCAAAGTAAATGTCGCTTCAATCCTTTGTGTTTTATGCAAAGACAGAGACTTGCGACTAAAAGTGCTTTTAGGAGGATGCGTGCCACCGTTACTCTCTGTTTTGAAGTCGGGTACCACTGAGACTAGGAAAGCAGCGGCAGAAGCTATATATGAGGTTTCTTCTGCTGGAATTTCCAATGATCATATTGGCATGAAAATATTTATTACAGAAGGTGTAGTGCCTACTCTGTGGGATCAACTTACTCTGAAAGGAAATCAGGATAAAGTGGTTGAAGGGTATGTTACTGGAGCTTTAAGGAATCTTTGTGGCGTTGATGATGGTTATTGGAGACTGACACTAGAGGGTAGTGGTGTAGATATAGTCGTGTCTCTTTTATCATCTGATAATCCTAATTCTCAAGCAAATGCTGCTTCTCTTCTGGCCCGTCTAGTATTATCCTTTTGTGATAGCATCCAGAAAATATTAAATTCTGGAGTTGTCAAGTCTCTGATACAGCTTTTGGAACAGAAAAATGATATCAATGTTCGTGCTAGTTCAGCAGATGCTTTGGAAGCTCTTTCATCAAGATCCAATGAGGCTAAGAAATGTGTTAAAGATGCAGGAGGTGTTCACGCTCTCATCGGAGCCGTTGTTGCTCCATCGAAAGAGTGTCTGCAGGGAAAACATGGGCAATCTCTTCAAGAACATGCAACTGGAGCTTTGGCAAATGTGTTTGGTGGGATGCGCCATTTAATTATATATCTTGGAGAGGTATCACAATCCCCTCGTCTAACTGAACCAATTGGCGATGTAATTGGATCCCTTGCTTATGCTCTAATGGTTTTCAAGCAACCAGAGACTCCGGAGAAGATATTTGATCCAAACGTGATAGAGAGCATATTGATACAGTTACTAAAGTCTCGTGACTCAAAGTTAATCCAAGAGCGGATCTTGGAGGCTATGGCGAGCTTGTACGGAAACAGTAGTCTATCGTGTTACCTAGATGATGCAGAAGCTAAGAGAGTCCTTATCGCTCTCATAACTATGGCTTCCACTGATGTTCGAGAGCATCTCATAATTTTCTTGTCTCGCTTATGCCATGAAAAGGTTGGAATTTGGGAGGCTATTGGAAAGAGAGAAGGAATCCAGTTATTTATATCATTTCTAGGTTTGTCTAGTGAGCAACACCAAGAGTATGCTGTTGAAATGTTGGAAATTTTGACGGCTCAGGTAGATGATAGTAAATGGGCTGTAACCGCAGCCGGGGGGATTCCTCCACTTGTCCAGTTGCTCGAGACTGGATCTCAGAAGGCCAAGGAAGATGCTGCTAGCATCCTCTGGAATTTGTGTTGTCACAGTGAGGAAATCCGCGATTGTGTTGAAAGAGCTGGTGGCATTCCAGCATTCTTGTGGCTGTTGAAGACTGGTGGACCAAATTCCCAGGAAACATCTGCGAAGACACTTGTGAAGCTTGTCCAGACAGCTGAACCTGCCACAATTAATCAGTTGTTGGCTTTACTTCTGGGAGATAGTCCGACCTCAAATGTTCATGTAGTAAAAGTATTGGGTCATGTGCTCTCAAAAGCTTCACAAGAGGATCTTGTTCATAGAGGATGTGCCGCTAACAAAGGACTGAGGTCCCTTCTCGAGTCCCTAACATCTTCCAGGGAAGAAACAAAGGAGCATACCGCATCAGTTTTAGCTGATCTATTTAGTTCAAGACAAGATATATGTGGTCATTTTGCGACTGATGAAATTATTAATCCCTGGATCAAGCTCCTTACAAACAACAATCAGAATGTGGCTAAACAGGTGGCTAGGGCTTTGGACGCACTGTCCCGACCGGTTAAGAAAAATAATAATAAAAAGAAGTCTTACATTGCAGAAGGAGATTTTAAGTCACTCATAAAATTGGCTAAGAACTCTTCCATTGAATCTGCGGAAAATGCAGTTTCTGCCTTGGCAAATCTTCTGCCTGATCCGGATATCGCTGCAGAAGCACTAGCTGAAGATGTTGTTTCAGCTTTCACAAGAATTTTAGCTGAAGGATCTGCAGAGGGTAAGAGAAATGCATCACGGGCACTTCATCAGTTACTTAAGAATTTTCCAGTTTGTGATGTTCTAAAAGGAAGTTCTCAGTGTCGTCTTGCGATACTTTCACTCGTTGATTCTCTAAAGTCAATTGATGTGGATAGCCCAGATGCTTTCAACACATTAGAAACAGTTGCACTCTTAGCATGGACTAAGAATGGGGTGAATTTCTCTTACACTCCATGGATTGCCCTTGCCGAAGTGCCATCTAGCCTGGAGACCATTGTGCAATTCCTTATCGAGGGCCATATTCTTGTTCAAGATAAGGCAATAGAAATTTTATCTCGGCTTTGCTCTGATCAACAATTTCTGCTCGGTGAACTTATAGTTTCAAAACCCAAGTCCATGGGGGTTCTGGCTGATAGAATAGTGAATGCATCCAGTTTAGAAGTGAGAGTTGGGGGGACAGCGCTGCTCTTATGTGCTGCAAAAGAAAAGAAGCAGCTGGTCATGGAGATACTTGAGCAGTCTGGTTTTTTAAAACTATTGTTACATGCCCTAGTTGATATGATAAAGAACAATTCTATAAGCCTTTCTCTAGAAACTGAAGTCCAGACACCTAGAGGCTTTTTGGAAAATAATGTTTTCCAGGATACAGGTGGTTTTTATTTTCCTGATCCAGCTAAAATCTTGGGTAGTACAGTCGCATTGTGGCTACTATGCATACTTACTTCCGTTGATGCTAAGTCAAAGCTCATTGTCATGGAAGCTGGTGGACTTGAGGTGCTCTTGGGAAAGCTTGCTACGTATACTTCCAGTCCTCAGGTAAATGTTTTTTTAACATAAAAAGTATATTCTTCCTTATGTTTATTGGTCATGGTACAGGGTACCTTCATTGGCAATGAAATAGCTTAGCCAAACTTTGAGTTGAGCTATATAACTTTATGGGGGTGGGGGTTTAGTGTTGAGGACCCACTGTTAGTTCAGAGGTTCTGTTACAGTCAAATTTCAGAAGTTATCACTTCTTTATATCGTTACAAACTTGTCAAGTGCAAATTGGTATTGAATCACACTGCTCTCAGTTTCTCTTGGGTTTGACTTGATTCTTACTTTTTTTTTGTGGCAAAGATGCATTGTATAATTTCCCTCTTAAAGTAATTTTGAGCTAATTTGTTTTACCAGGCTGGATTTGAGGATACAGAAGGCATTTGGATTAGCGCTCTCCTCTTGGCAGTTATGTTCCAGGATGACAACGTGTCCTTGTCTTCAACAACGATGCGGATCATTCCAACACTTGCACTTTCGCTAAGATCTGATGAGCTGATAGATCGGTATTTTGCTGCTCATGCAATGGCTAGTCTTGTTTGTACTAGGAACAGAGGAATAAATCTGGCAATTGCAAACTCAGGTGCTGTTTCTGGGATAATAAACCTTCTTGGCTACGTGGAATCAGAGATACTGAATTTGGTTGCTTTGGCAAATGAATTTTCTCTGGTGAAAGAACCTGATCAAGTCATTCTTCAACATCTTTTTGACATCGAAGATGTGAGGCTCGGCTCCGCTGCACGAAAATCTATCCCGCTTCTTGTAGATCTATTACGGCCAATTCCAGATAGGCCTGGAGCCCCTCAGTTTGCCGTCCAACTCCTGATCCGCATTGCTAATGGAAGTGACACAAATAAACTATTAATGGCTGAATCTGGAGCTGTTGAAGCTTTAACAAAGTACCTTTCTTTAAGTCCTCAAGATTCAACTGAGTACACCATATCTGAATTGCTTAGGGTATTATTTACCAACAGAGAGCTTAGACAAAACGAAATGGCACTAAGTTCCTTGAATCAGCTTATTGCAGTACTGCGGTTGGGTTCAAGAAGTGCAAGGTACAGCGCAGCTGGGGCGGTGAATGAACTGTTTGATGCTGAAAACATCAGAAGCTCTGAAATTGCCAGCCAGGCTGTTCAACCACTATTGGACATGCTCAGTACTGTATCGGAGAGTGAGCAAGAGGTAGCTCTCTCTGCATTGATCAAACTAAGCTCCGGAAATACTTCTATTACAGCTCTTGGGATTGATGTGGAAGGAAGTCTGCTGGAAAACATGAACAAAATCTTATCATCTGCTTCTGCTTCAGAGGAGTTAAAGATAAATGCTGCCAGACTTTGTTCTGTTGTTTTCTCAAATAAAAACACCAGAACAAGTTCATCCGCCTCTGGATGCATGAAGGCTTTAATAACACTTATGCAGTCTGACAGAGGTTCTGCAGTTGAAGCATCAGTTTTTGCTATTAATGTATTATTGGATGACGAGCAACAGTTAGAACTAGCAGCCGCTTATGACATTCAGGAGCTTCTTGTTGGTTTGGTTTCTGGAACAAATTACGGGATTATTGAAGCTAGCTTATCAGCTCTCATTAAGTTGGGGAAAGACAGAGTACCACGCAAGTTGGACATGGTGGAAGCTGGGATAATTGAGCGATGTCTTGAGCTACTACCTGGAGCCTCAAGTTCGTTATGTTCCTCTGTTGCAGAGCTGTTTCGAATTTTAACAAATAGTGGAGTAATCGCAAGAAGACCAGATGTTGCAAAAACTGTAGAGCCTCTTTTCGCGGTCTTGCTTCGGTCAGACTTGACCTTGTGGGGGCAACATAGTGCCTTACAAGCACTAGTAAACATTTTGGAAAAACAGCAAAGCCTTGAAGCTTTTAGTTTTACACCCAGTGAAGCCATTGTGCCTTTGATTTCCTTTTTGGAGTCTTCATCCCAAGCTATCCAGCAGCTTGGTGCAGAACTGCTAAGCCATTTTCTTACAATGGAAGATTTCCAGCAAGACATTACAACACAGAGTGCTGTTGTACCTCTGGTCCGCCTTGCGGGAATTGGAATACTGAGCCTGCAGGAAACAGCGATAAAGGCATTGGAGAAGATATCTGCTAGCTGGCCTAAGGCTGTTCTTGACGCTGGAGGAACTTTAGAGATATCTAAGGTTATTCTTCAGGAAGATCCTCAGCCCCCTCTTGATCTATGGGAGTCAGCTGCTTTTGTTTTGTCCAACATCCTGCAGTATGATGCAGAATGCTTTTTCAGAGTTGAACTACCAGTGTTGGTAAAACTGTTATTCTCCACGATTGAAACCACAGTGTTGCTGGCTCTTAAAGCATTGATGATTCATGAGAAGAATGATGCTTCAAGCACAGTACAAATGGCAGAGCTTGGCGCAATCAATGCGTTGCTGGACCTCCTGAGATCTCATCAATGCGAGGAAGAATCGGGGAGCTTACTTGAAGTAATATTTAACAATCCGAGGGTAAGAGAGTTAAAGTTATGCAAATATGCATTAGCACCACTATCTCAATATCTGTTGGACCCGCAGACAAGATCAGAACCTGGTAGGCTTCTTGCTGCTCTAGCACTAGGGGATCTTTCTCAACATGAAGGGCTTTCTAGATCTAGTGGTTCTGTTTCCGCGTGTCGGGCACTTATTAGCGTCCTAGAAGAACAACCAACAGAAGAATTGAAAGTGGTGGCCATCTGTGCGTTGCAGAATTTTGTGATGAATAGTAGAACGAATAGACGAGCTGTTGCAGAAGCTGGTGGTGTATTGTTAATTCAGGAGCTACTGCTTTCTTCCAATGCAGAAGTTTCTGGGCAGGCTGCATTGATGGTCAAATTTTTGTTCTCAAACCACACACTTCAAGAATATGTCTCGAATGAGCTTATACGATCACTAACAGGTACTTTTTCAATTTAAAAGTAACACTAACCTGGTAGAGTTTCCACAGGGCCTTTGCCCCACACTTTTATATCCTGATCATTTCCTTTTGCTCTTGTTTTGACATATCACGGTTGAGTAGCTGCACTTGAGAGAGGCTTGTGGTCCACATCAACTATAAATATCGAAGTTTTGAGGGCCATAAATGTGATTTTCTCCAACTTTCCCAAGCTCCGTGCCTCAGAAGCTGCTACTTTCTGCATCCCTCATTTGGTAGGGGCGCTCAAATCTGGTGTTGAAGACGTCCAGGGATTAGTATTGGATATTCTTTACTTGCTAAAACACTCATGGACGAATATGTCTATAGATGTTGTCAAGTCTCAGGCCATGATTGCTGCTGAAGCAATTCCCGTCCTGCAAATGCTGCTGAAAACATGCCCTCCTAGGTTCCATGACAAGGCAGAGAGCCTATTGCACTGCTTACCAGGTTGCTTAACAGTGAATGTTATGCGTGCCAATAACTTAAAGCAGTCTATGGCTAACACTAACGCCTTCTGTCAATTAACAATAGGAAACTGCCCTCCACGGCAAACTAAGGTAAATCATATTCATCCTAGTAGATAAAATTCTACACTCCCACCATTGCTAGTAACTTCTGTCTCTGTTTCCTGTAGGTCGTGAGCAATCGCACTTCTCCTGAATGGAAAGAAGGCTTTACTTGGGCATTTGATGTTCCTCCCAAAGGACAAAAGCTTCACATCGTATGCAAAAACAAAAGCACATTTGGAAAGGTACCATTGTAACGATGAGTCACACTCTTATATATGCAGAGTTGGAATTTGTTAGAGATCTTCAATATGCATGCTATATGTTGTCTTTTCTAACACAACACATTCCTTTGTCTGCAGACAACTCTAGGCCGTGTTACTATCCAGATTGACAAAGTTGTGACAGAAGGAGAATACAGTGGATCTCTAAGCCTGAATAATGAAAACAGCAAAGATGCTTCTTCCAGATCACTCGACATTGAGATTGTATGGTCCAATAGGACAACAGATGATACTCTTTAAGAAAAAGGAACAACTCCGTCTTCACAAACACAATGCACTTGGTCAGAGGAAGACTTTATCTTTCCACTGATCCTAAATGGCTGCATTTTGGTAGTGAAGAAGGAAAGCAAAGGCTGCAGCAGATGTATAGCAATACGTGTATATGGGTAATGAGTATGGTGTGTAAGGAACATAGAAGCTAAGAGTGTTCCTATCTAGCAAGAAAGAAAGCCCTTTTGTATAGGTTGCTTCTCTTCTCTCTTTTTTTTCGTCTACAATGTTCTGTATTGACACATTTTGTTTACGAAACCATTTCGCTCGGGGATCGACTAAGTAGCACAAAGTGCTCTGATTCCTGTAGCTATGTTTTAAGTTATTTTACCATAATTTTAGCCTGGGTACATAGTTAGACACGAGTCGTATCAGATTGCCAATATGAAGAGCAACTAAAGTCAGATTTTGGCAAATATGAAGAACGTTGAAACCAAATTTTGATCGAGGAACTGAAAATTTCAACGAGTCTTTTGAGAAATCTGCAAATGCACTGAGACGAGCGAATGACAATGTGGCATTGAAACTCTCGATTGGTAAATTAAGAGCAAGCTTGTACATAGACTATCCGAAAACATCACCAAGGGTATTGCATTCCAACGGTTTCTTAAGATATTGCATATAAGCTACTGCAGATAATCAAATCCTAAATGATAAAAAACATGGTTTACTTTGCTGCACCAACCAAGACAGACCGGGCTAGTGTGAAAGTAGAAATGATAGCTCCAAGCTGCATTTTGTCGTTGCACCCAAAACTTAATCTGTACCTATAAACAGAAACAACTCGAAATTAAACACAAGCTAATACTCTACTCCAAGTCTCCAAGCATACAGAATTAGACAATCTGCAAAGTTCGAAGACAGGAAATTTGTAAAGGGTACTAACTCGATATCTGCCAAATCGTTTATCAGTTGAACTCTGACATCTGAAGGCATCTTGATCTTAAAAACAAACCTGATGGAGAAACAAAAGTTAGTTCACAGACGAGCAGATAACACAAGCAATACAAGCAAGTAAGCAACCAAGTATGTGACTCACATGGTAACCTCTTTGACGATATCAACAATGGCAAGTCCTTTTCTCATCTTCATTTCTGATATCTCTGCAGAGAGTGAAGTAACAATCAGGAATCATGGAATCATTAACATGTTTAAGTCAATATATATCAGTTATGGTTCAATACTTCTGTAGCTCTCAGCAAATGATTCATTTAGAAGCCAAGAAGATATCTGCTCAATGTCCTTGGGCAATGGGTTTCCAGTGCAGAGGTACACCTCTTCCTCTGTAATTTTCTCTGACGCCATATGCGTTGACTGCCGCACACCCAGACACCAGTTAGAAAATTCTCCAGATCCATTAATAGTGACTAAAAATGTATCATCTTTGGTAGATTAACAATTGTCAATTAGTTGATAGAACCAAAAGGAAATATTACAGAACCTGCAGTATGTTCAATGCTTTTCTCATGTCCCCGTTGCTCAGCCGTACAAGAGCTGCCAAACCACTCTCGCTTACATCAAGCCTAGTCCAATTATTAGAGAGAAAAAAAAGCACAAAACAAAGGGATCAACAGAAAAGAAAGAGAATGGATAAAACACACACACACACACAAATAAAGTAAGTTTACAAGAAGGAAATAGCTATATTCTCACCCTTCAGCTTCTACAACATGTTTAAGACGTTGACTAACATGAACAGGATCAAGAGGCGCAAATCTAAATCTGGTACATCTGGACTGCAAAGCTGGGATGATCTTGTTGACATGGTTTCCAATGAGCGTAAACCTAGTACTCTTTGTGTATTTCTCAATCACTTGCCAAATTTAAGAAAATAAGCATGTTAAACATGTTAGTACCATACTTAAACAAAAAAAACGAGATAGCTACTATAAGGTTTTTACCTCTACGCAAGGCAAACTGAGCATCTTTTGTCATAGCATCGGCTTCATCAAGTAGAACCAACTTTACTGAAGATTTTCCTCTGCAATTATGAAATTTCAAGTCTTTTGTTTATATTACACAACACACTTATTACACAAAAAGATATCTTATTCTACTTAGCATGATACTAGAGTTGAGGTATCTGAAATCCTCATTATAATGATAAGCTAACCACCAAATCAAAATGCGAGATGGAATGCTGATAAGAAGTTTACAGTGAGAAGCTCTGTGTGCTAGCAAAATCTTGAATTTGCTGTCTAACAACATCAATGCCTCTATCATCTGATGCATTAAGCTCAAGAATCATATTACGGTACTTAGGTCCATATAGTTTCCGAGCAACAGCTAGAATGGTCGATGTTTTGCCTGTACCAGGAGGTCCATACAAGAGAAGATGAGGCAATCTGTTCTCATTGGTTAACCTATCAACTGTTTTCAAAAATCACAAAAAAAAAACAAAACCTTGAGTGAGTAAATAGATAAGAAGAACCTATATCATGGGGTATTAGGTCTCTCAATCCAACTGAGAATAGAAACAAAGTGTGTGTGTGTGTAAGTTCAATTACTTAACTCGTATCAATAATGTCACGATGTGCTGCTACGTCATCGAGCGACTGAGGCCGGTACTTCTCAACCCAAGGTGTCGCCTTACTCTGCGGCGGACCACCAAAACCGGTGACGTCTTTGCCCTCGTTACTCGACTTTCTAGGCTGATTTTCGTCTACGTCAATGTCCATCGCCGATGTTATCTCAGTCATATTCGCCGCCGCGTAATGAGAATTGCTTCAGGCGCCAATCTCTAGTTTTTGAGGTTTACTTCCGCCATTGTCTACTGTCACTGTTTTCATTGTGTAATTTCCCTTATTACCCTTAACAAAAGATGGTTCTGATGGGGTCATTTTGGTAAGTTAACAAGAACAAAAAAACTCTTGCGCAGGTGAACTTTGGATGCATTTTGCTCTTCAAGATTATTATATGATTACAATATGATGACATAGAGAAGGGATGGTATATATGTAATGTATATTCACAAAATATTCCCTTGTTTCTATGATAACTACATAACCACAAACCTCATAAACTTTTTTGATTATACTGAAACTTCTCCTTGTGTGTGTCAAAGCTCTGCATCCAAGTTCTTGTTCTTAGAAGAATCAGTTCCTGTGAAAAGCTCTGTTATCAAACCAAATCCTCTTGGATAAGCCTCCTCTGACGAATCTCCTCCAAACTCATGATTCACACTGTTAACATAAAAGTTCAGAAGGCAAACAAGTAAGAGAAAGGAAACAGATATTGTATTATAGATTTGATGAAACATAAGAAAGGATCAGAACTTGGGAAGTTTGCCACAGTCTGTAGAAATCCATCCAATTCTCTGCTTCTCATTATCGTAGATCACCATTATCCCTTGGAAAAATATGTCTATAACACACACGGCCACGAAAAATATTGTTGTCAAATTATGAACTTAAAAACTCTAAGCCATAGTTTATCATTATACTTTACCTCCAATGATATTATGGCTCTCAAGCCCGACTTCAGTTCCGTTCAGGATACCCAAACATACATTTCCTTTTTCCTAACAACATAAAAAGAAGAAACAGACACTCAGCCATGGATTTTAATGGAGATACAAGTCCTATCTAGTCAGTATACAAGTGACTCACAGTGATAATAAGATACGACTCAGGTGGGACTTGAAATAGTTGACCATTCTTTTGATTCCCAAATCGTAAAGTAATTGTTTTGAAGTATTTCTTGACCTCTTCAAGTGATTTCAGAGGTTTTTTGCCTTTCCAACAGACTGGTAAGCTTTTTTCTTCTTTTGCATCCGTTAAAGACTTCCCATTCAATTCTTTTCTTATCTGTAAGAGATATACACAAACCAAACTAGTCATAAAAATGTGGTAAAAGTAAAACATACCTGCTGGTGACACTAATCTTCCCTTTTTTTAGAGAAGACATTGTCTTACAAGATCAAGAATCGCTTTGTATGCTTTGTCATTGAAGTAAGTGTATGAGCTTCCACTATCGAAAACTACATTAATCCCTTTGACACCTGTGGTCTTGTCGTTAAAGAGAAGCTCTGCTGGTCCAGCCATGTAGTGTTTACTAAAGAAAAAAAAGGTCTCACAATGAGTTTTAACTTGCCGATTATTAAAGTGTTAAGTAAATAAGTGGCTGTTGTAAAGAAGATAATGCTCACAGATTGCTCACCTATGGGAGTTATGAGTCAATGAAGTCCATGTAACTCCAGAAGAAGGAACAAGCTCATCTCCAATAGAGAGAAAGCCTTTACCATTGTGACTTAAGCAATGCACAATCACATTCTTTGTTATCCCCAAGGAACTTAGCTGTGCTGAGATGCTCACTTTCCCTCTGCCAAGGCCAAGGATTCCTGCTGTTGGAGGAGGAGGGTGTGGACCAGGGTTCTGCTGATCATACCCACATCTGAAAGAGAAATTGGTTTAAGAATCAAGATCACTAGCAACTTTTACATTCCCGAGTAGTGTCTTTCTAGCGTGTGAAAAACGGTAGAAGAAAACTAACCCAAATGTTAAATGGGGAGTCATAATGGAACCATTAGCGAGTCTTAGAGGAAACTCATCAGTTACAAGAGCACCAATAGATGATGCCTGATCAGAGTACCCGATTTCATAGTCACATTGATCCTCAGGGTCAACACATGGTCGCTCTTGGGGAAGGTCGAGGCCAGAACACAAGAGGTGTGAACAAGGTAAAGTGTTGTGATTGGGCTTGTACTGACTAGCACGAGGCTGCACATAAAGAACAATAGAATCTAAGATACCAAAAAACAAATACTTTTCTTATTATCCCACACAAAAAAGGAAGCAAAATAAAAGTTAAACCTTTGTGCAACCATTGCAAGGTGCATCACACTGAACCCAAGTGAGATCACTACCAGTGTCAATATCCAAGTCAAAGAGCTTAGATGGGTTACCTATGTTAAGTAACACATAATAGTACCTGACAAAGAAGTAAAGATGATTTCTTGAAATGAGACAAGATCTCAAATGCAATATAAGAATCAACAATGTCAAAAATATCTACAGTTTGAAATCTCCTCAGAAAAAAAGTAGAATCAAGACTTAACAGATCAAAAGTTCTCTTGTCAAGCATTGAAATAGATAAGAAGTTCAGAATCAACAGAGATGCACAGGTGATGATCAGAGCCACGAATGGGTCAATACTCAATAGAAAAGTAGGAAGAAAAAAGATGTAAAATAAGGAAGAGGGATGAAACTAACCCAAGAGGATACACATTCCCAGAGACTGGAAACACAACAGAGGAGCCAATTCGATGATTCTGCAACTTAACTTGTCCAGCCGAAGACTCTTTAGTAGCTACTGAGAGTTGAAAGATACCACATAAGAAGAAGAAGTAAAGCTTTATTGTCTCCTTTATCGGATTCATCTCCTATTTTTTGCCACAAGAAAGCGAAACCAAATCCCCAAAAAAGGTTTCTTTCTGATTTTGACACAAAAAAAGGAGGCCCCTTTTATTAATATTTACTATATGTCACACAGTCAACTTGGGTTGCAACTTGCAGGAGAGGAGAGGTTTTGTTTGAGTTCCCATAGCTGATTAAAATACTTGGCATTTCTCAATTTCTCAACTCCCAACGCCTCCTGAGTTATAGTAGATCACGTGCGTATCATGTGATTGATTATAAGGCCCATATATTTATAAGCCCAATATGTTCGGCCCCAGACTACTGTACAATAATTGTATTTTGTATTTTTCTCTTAGAACTGGATAATACTATCATTAGCTTTTTGGTTTGTTTGTTCTAGTTGAATCAAATGTTAGGCGCGTAAGGTTCACATAAACAGATACTGTTCTTAAAATATTGATTTTTTACTTTTATATTAAAAAACAATGATTAAAATTTACATATAAAATTTTCTGAATAATAACATTGCTTATTTGGTTTAATATGAGTTATTTATTTACGGCCACCCCTCAGCACGATTATTTTCGAACATTAAAGTAAGGTTTGGTCTAGTTTCAAAGACCTTTTTAAAAGATTCACTCAAGATTCTTCTCTTTTTGATACTAAAAAGTAAAAGTCATCTCTGTTTTATTAGGTTAACCATCGTACTTGTTTCTAAATCTATACAAAACAAAAGTTATTTATATTTTATGAACAAATTTTAAAGAACGTTTCAAAGTTTTTAACACGTGTGAAGACAGACGTGCATAGTTATGCTTGATCCTTAATATTTTTGGTCATTAAAATTAAGTTGTTGGGAAATAAATCAATGTTTCCTATACAACTACCAACTTTAAATATTTAAGTATGAATATAGAAAGATGTTTGTATAGAAAATGATGTGCCTACTTCTAGTGACGCAAGAAGCTTACGATGAGCCGATAGGATTGGTCAGACTCATTCACATTGTTATAATCGATATATGAAACTTTTTCTTTTTGTATATTATGAATGAGGTAATAATTTCTTGTTTGTTATGACAAGATTGGTTTCATATAGTAAAATGGTGATATAGACACATCCACGACCCACCTTCATATGCCTTGTCTCACCCTTCTAAAGGAGACTTAATAGTTCCCAACACATACTAATATATATGGGTTTATTATATGTATAGTCAACTAGTTGATCATATTATTTAGGGCTGGACATTTGGATTGGTTTTTCGGTTCCTATCCAAAACCGAATTGAAAAAATCGAATCCGAATCTAAACTGTTATTGTAAAATACCCGAACAGTTCTTGTATGCTTAAAACTGAATAACCAAACCCGAATCGAATCGAAGAACTAAAAAAAAAACCGAATATCCAAAAATAAAATTATATATATAAATATTAGTTATATTTATATATAGTATAATTTTTATATTTGTGTACTTTTAAATATTTTAGATATTTTAGGTTACTTTGATTATAATTCAGATATTTAAACACATTTTAGTTTTTTTTGGGTATTTTGATTTTTTTGGTTATTTTGATTACAAATCTATATAGTCAAATTCAAGATATTTTGATTTTTTGAGTATTATTGCTTATTTTGGTTATTTATATTATTATATATACACAATATAAAAACCAAAACGAATAATTTTTTAAGATATTTTCGAATTTCTAATAAATACATGGAACCATGGAAGCGAACCGAACCGACCGAACCCAAACCAATTTTCTAAAATACACGAATGGTTCCTATATGGTTAGAACCAAAAAACCGAAAAACCGTAAAACCAAACCAAAACTGAACCGAATACCCTAACACCGAAGACTAATATTATTACTAGAGTTGATATAGATCCCAACAGATATTAAACGATTTTAAAATAATGCAAGTTGGCTCAAATGAATTGAGTTAAATGAGCCATTACTTAACAGGATAATCATTATTTGTAACAGCAGTTTGTGTTTTTTTCCTGTTATTAAGAACTAATTAAAACAGAACAATTATGATACGAATTTGGCCTTTTGGGGATAATGAGGAGCATGTGAACTCGATTTGGCAGCACATGTTCTACTACTTTTTACACCCAATAGTATCAATGACTCTTGTTATACATGCATTACATGTTACTACAAGACAACAAACACAATAAAACTTGGGGTTTGAAAATGGAATATATTTATGGGATTTGTTTCAATATGAGTCACAATCCCATGCCTTAAAAATATTAGTTTGTATACATGTTGAAACTTGTGTGAACAAAGATAGAAAAAAATGGCAAAATTGGTAGGGACCAAAATGAAACAAAACTAAATGTTACTGTTCAAATTGTGAAAAAGACATATTCTTGGTAAACTACATAATCCCGGTGAATTGTGAAAAATTTCAGAAGATATACATATATATTCAAAAAGACAAATTAGTCCTTTAATATATATATTTTCATTCATCATCTCGTCGCTCCCACTTTCATTCTTCATCAATTAAATTGCAATTATTATAATTTCCAGATCCCCTAAATTAATTAAAAAACGACGAAATCAGTTTTTTGTTTTTCTTGTCTGATTCATGTATTCACGTTTCAAATAAGACTCAGCAGCCATGAGAGACTTGAAACAGCGTCTAGTCTAATTCGCGGTTGAGATGGGTTGTGGAGGATCAAAGGTTGATAATACACAACTTGTGATTCTCTGTAGACAACGCAAGGAATATATTAAAGAGGTTTCACATAATCGCCATGCTCTTGCTCTTGCTCATTTGACTTACTTCCAATCTCTATCTGACGTCGGTGAAGCTATACGTCGTTACGTTGACGAAGAAGTTGTAGTTGCTTCTTCTTCGTCGGATTCTCCAGTTCTTACTCTTCCGTCGGATGAAGGTAAGCCGAAGAAATTTAAGAGAATTTCGCCTTCTTCCACCACCTCAATTTCGCATTCCATCATCGAAGAAGATGAAGAAATGATCGAAGACGATACAGAAGAAGAAGATTCTCATTTACATCTAACTTCCGGATCTGAATCCGAATCCGAATTGGAAGCTGGATCTAACGATCATATACAAATTAATAATAGTAGTCAAGAAAAAGAGGATGGGTCAACTCAGACATTTCACTCCGCTTATTATGATCCAACAACAACTTATGCTCCACCGGGTTACTCGCCCGCTTATCAACCGGGTTACCCGCCCGTTTATCAACCGGGTTACCCACCTGCTTATCCACCGGGTTACCCGAACGCGGTTGGAGGAATGTATTTCATGAAGAAATCAGCGCCACAATCTCGACCGTTTATTTTCCAGCCGGAATATCATCGAGTGGAGAAGAACGCACAATGGCCATCGGATTCAAATACCTATTTTCCTAATTCATCAGGAGTTCAACGGAGATCACCGTCTCCGGCACCTCCATCACCACCTAGTGTTTCCACTTGGGATTTTCTGAATGTATTCGATACATATGACTACAGTAATGCTCGTAATCGTGTATCAAGCTATTATTATCCAGGAATGGCGTCAATCTCAAGCAGTCCTGATTCAAAAGAAGTTAGAGAAAGAGAAGGTATTCCTGAGTTGGAAGAAGTTTCAGAGCAAGAAGTGATCAAGCGACGTCCTAAAAGAGCAGGATTGGAGAAGGTGAACGAACACAGAGACGAAGATATTCGCGTTAAGAACAGTAACAGAAGAAGAGGTTATGTTGATGAAGAAACTTTGAGGAAAGTGCCAATGCCAGAGAGAGTCACTGAGAGTTCCTTGGATTCAGAGACCATGTCTTCTTTTTCAGCAGCAAGTGATTTACAATCCGAGCTTCATCATGTTAGTGACAACAGTTCAACCACGATGACGAGGACAAAGAGCTCAGGAGAAGTAGACGAAGAAGAGTATGGGAAGAAGAAAGGAGTGAGCTTTGAGTTGGAGGAAACGAGCACTTATTCTTCTTTTGATGTTGAATCTTCTAAGATAAGTAGTTTATCGAGTTTGTCGATTCATGGTACTAGGGATCTCAGAGAAGTTGTCAAAGAGATCAAGAGTGAGTTCGAGGTTGCTTCTTCGTGTGGGAAGGAGGTTGCTCTGTTACTTGAGGTCAGCAAGTTGCCTTATCAGCAACACAGAAACAATGGCTTCAAAGGTACTATGTCTTTAACTTGCATGTTTTTGCTGCTCTGAGATTCTCTGATACTCTAAATTCCAATATAATAGACAGTAGATTAAATGTGCACACTACTTTTTCTAAAGAGTTTTGCTTGATGATGTTTTGCTTTACAGTTATCTTATCGAGGATCATGTATCTGATAGCACCATCCACACGGTCATCGCACTCACAGCCTAGACTACCAATACGGTTAACATCTAAGATGCGAAAAATGGCAAAATCATACAATGGACAAGATGTTAATGGAGGCTTCAATGGAAACCTCTCATCAACATTGGAGAAACTTTATGCGTGGGAAAAGAAACTGTACAAGGAAGTCAAGGTATCAATGCTTTTTATAGATGATGCAGCTTTATGTTTCTGAAACTCTAATGAGACTTTATGTCACTTCTAGATTTATTCTTGCTGTTACATTGTGATTTTGTGTCTGATGGCAGGATGAAGAAAAACTTCGTTCCATCTATGAAGAGAAGTGCAAGAGACTTAAAAAAATGGATATTCATGGTGCAGAATCTAGCAAGATTCAAGTTATTCAGGCATCCATTATGAAGCTACTGACTAAAATCAATGTCTCAATAAGATCAGTCGATTCGATTTCCAGCAGAATCCATAAACTTAGAGATGAAGAATTGTATCCACAATTGATACAGTTAATTCACGGGTAATTCATCTTTCTATATTTTGATATCTATATACAGATTAAGCTGTAAACAAAAACTTATATTTTGTGTGTTTTCAGGTTGATAAGAATGTGGAGATCGATGCTTAAGTGCCACCAGAAACAGTTCCGGGCGATCATGGAGAGCAAGGTTCGATCTCTAAAGGCGAAACCAACTTTACAAAAAGATTATGGCTCAGGAGCAATTCTTGATCTTGAGATGGAACTTAGAGAATGGTCCAACAGCTTCAACGACTGGGTAAACACACAGAAAGCATACGTCAAGTCCCTAAACGGATGGCTCACGAAATGTCTTCATTACGAACCTGAAGTAACCGAGGACGGAATAGTTCCTTTCTCTCCTAGCCAGATTGGTGCACCACCCATCTTTATCATATCCAAAGATTGGCAAGAAGCAATGTGTAAAATATCTGAAGAGAAAGTGAGCAATGCAATGCAAATTTTCTCTTCAAGCCTACATGAACTATGGGAGAAGAAGCAAGAAGAAGAGCAAATAATGAAAGCAGAATCTGAGCAGAGAGATGCAGAATCAGAGAGAAGCATGGTTTCGAGAGGGCATTCAGAAAGTGTGATATCAGCTTTGGATGATCTGAAAGTGGATTTAGATTCAATGAGAAAGAAACTAGTAGATGAAAGAGGTAAGCGTAAAGAAAATATTAAGTTAATGAACAGTGCTTCTTCTAGTAGCTTGAAAGAGGGTTTAGCTCCCATTTTTTATGAGTTGAGAAAATTCACTTCCCAAGTTGTCAAGGCTCATGAAATTGTTAGGCTTTAACATCCTCAGGCTTCTTCTTGTCTCTCGAGTTATAGACTTTTTTTGCAACATTTTGATGTTTTATTAAAAAAATAGATATAGGTTTATATAGAAAACTGTTGTATAGATAGGTTTATATTCATATATTAATTGGTTATCCAGCAAAGAATAGTTTGTGAAAAAACTATATTGAGCAATATTGTGAATTTGTGAGCAACCAGCAAATTTCGAATGTTTTTGATCGATCTGTATATAATATATTATTCAACATTAGTATAAACCTCAAATTCAAAATTTATAATGTTTTCATCGGTCAAATTTTATATAAAAAATACACTGTAACGAGTAATAATTTAAGTACAAACCATATAAAGCTACGTTGCTATTGACCTATTGTGAAGCCATATGAGGAACATATCAAAATCAAGACGAGAGAATCTGGGTTAGGCGTGATCCATGGGAATATTAGTTTCGGATAATTATAAGTCAAATCTCCATTATTGTCAGTCAAAGACAATAACTTTTTACGTTGAGTCAATATTTCAAAATAAGAAAAGTAGATTTATTTCTCCTCATTATGAAGATATTCAACTATTCAATTTTTGTTATGGAAGTAAATCATGAAATATTAATAACCGTCGTAGTCAATAGTCAATACAAAATCCTACCAACTTATGAAATTAAAAAAAACCAATGACGAGGTATAATCCAATAAAAACTCACCACGTGTATTTATAACCAGTAAGCATTCAGAGATTTCGTAATTTCTTTAATTTCCAAGCGCTAATATATATATGTTATATATATACCTGCTTTGTCTGGTACAGAGGGAGAAGTAGAGAACGATAAAAATGGCGTTTAAGGTTTTAGCGTGTTTTTCGATCCTTTTGTTATCTTTGTTTGCTTCGTCTGTAAGAAGCGAAGAGACAGAGACGAAGGAGTTCGTTTTGACTTTGGATCACTCTAACTTCACCGAAACTATCAGCAAACACGATTTTATCGTCGTCGAGTTCTACGCCCCTTGGTAATTCTCTCAATTGTGTGATTTCTGTTGTTGTGAGTTTATTAGCTCTGTTCTCAGACGTTGTCTTCTATAATGTTGATTTTGAAAATGGTTTTAAAAGCTTATATGTTTCGGTAGGTGTTTGTGTTGTTGCAGTTGATCTATGTTGATTAAGTGTTCGTATCTTATAATACACACTTGTTTAAGATTATAATAATGCTTAAATATCTCCGATTCATTTAGTAACCTGTTGGCTTTTGTTATTATTATTATTCAGGTGTGGTCACTGCAAGAAGCTTGCTCCTGAGGTGAGAAATTGGCATTTTATTCACTTTTTTTCTTTTTTAATTAAAATCAATCTATAAGGCTCTAATTTGTGTTATGTATATGCTTTTGATTTACAGTACGAGAAGGCTGCATCAGAGTTGAGCAGTCTTGGTCTAGTTCTCGCCAAGATTGATGCCAGTGATGAAGTAAACAAAGAAGTTGCAACTGAGTACGAGATTCAGGGTTTCCCCACTCTTAAGATTATTAGAAATGGAGGCAAATCTGTTCAAGATTACAACGGACCTCGTGAAGCTGATGGTATTGTCACTTATTTGAAGAAGCAAAGTGGTCCAGCTTCTGTTGAAATCAACTCAGCTGATGTTGCCGCTGAGGTTGTTGGTGACAAGAATGTTGTTGCTGTAAGTGCCTCTTATATGTATATCCTGGTTTATTTATTTTTAACCTCATATTGTATTGCAGCCAATAATGTTTTTTTATCTGTTGATTTAGGTTGGAGTGTTCCCTAAATTATCCGGTGAGGAGTACGATTCTTTCATAGCCCTTGCTAATAAATTGCGTGCTGACTATGACTTCGCACACACTTTGGATGCCAAGCTTCTTCCTCGTGGAGACTCATCTGTGGCTGGACCTGTTGTTAGGCTATTCAAGCCTTTCGATGAATTGTTTGTTGATTCCAAGGTACAATGGAACCTTTTCTTTTTGTACCTTACATCAATGATTAGTCATGTTTTTTTGCAAGTAATGTTATGAATGCTTTATTTAACTTTCTGAATCATGAATTGCAGGATTTCAATGGAGAAGCTCTTGAGAAATTTATCAAAGAATCAACCATTCCTCTTGTCACTGTCTTTGACAATGATCCAAGCAACCACCCATATGTTGCTAAATTCTTTGAGAGCCCTGCCGCTAAGGTAATCCTTATTTTAAATTTCATTGGAATGCAACACATAAATGAACATCTCAGTTATGCCTTACATTTTTTGAATTACAGGCAATGATGTTTATTAACTTCACCGGAGCATCAGCTGAATCACTAAAATCAAAATACTATGAAGTTGCTAAAGCCAACAAAGGTCAAGATCTTACCTTCCTTGTTGGTGATGCTGAGAGTGAGAACAGCCAAGGGGCTTTCCAGGTTACTACTATTTCAGTTTATAGTTCTCAATCATTTCTCCTGCTCATGTTTACACATCTCTAAACAAACCTTTGTGCTATTGTTTTCATTTACCGGTTTAACAGTATTTTGGACTTGAAGCGAGCCAAGTTCCCCTTATCATCATCCAGACTCCAGATGGCAAGAAGTATTTAAATGCAAACATTGAGGTTGACCAGATTGAATCATGGGTGAAGGACTTCAAGGTTTCACTCTCTTCTTTTTTCATATATTCACGCTAGCTTTATGTGAAAGAAGTCAACATTAACTTAACCGAAGAGCACGTTTTTTGTTTTTTGCAGGATGGAAAAGTTGCCGAACACAAAAAATCTCAACCTATTCCAGCTGAGAACAATGAACCAGTAAAGGTTGTTGTAGCCGAGACCCTTGATGAGATAGTTTTCAAGTCTGGAAAGAATGGTGAGCACATTTTGAAAAAAACTCTATAAATACTCTCTTTTTCGATTTCTTTACAAAAAAAAACTAATAAAAAACATGAATTATATCCATCAGTGTTGCTTGAATTCTACGCACCTTGGTGTGGACATTGCCAAAAACTTGCACCAATCTTGGACGAAGTGGCTTTGTCTTTCCAGAACGACCCAAGTGTGATCATAGCAAAACTAGTAAGCCTTCTCTTTTTGTAAATCAATAATCACATGACAGTTCTACTTGATTTAAGTTAACATGGTCTATGTGTGTGTGTGTGTACAGGACGCAACCGCAAATGATATCCCAAGTGATACCTTCGATGTGAAAGGCTTCCCAACCATGTACTTCAGGTCAGCGAGTGGAAAGATTGTATTATACGAAGGAGACAGGACAAAGGAAGACATCATAAGCTTCATTGAGAAGAACAGTGAGAAGAAGACAACTTCTAATGGAGAAGAGGCTGCTACTAAGATTGAGGAACCAAAGAAAACCGAGGAAACGGCCGCAAAGGACGAGCTGTAGTTTTGAGTAGAATCATTTCTCTTCATTATTATTATCCCTATCCTTCAGAGTTTTTCTTTTCTTTTTTAAAATTAGACTTCAGAGTTCTTCTTATGATCTTCTCTCTTTTTCTCCTATTAATAAACATTTCATAATAATCATATAATAATTTATTTGATGTGTAAGCATATGGTTATCTGATTTGATTGCCTTACCGATAGGGACACGAATCTAGTTACTCTTATGCAAAGGAAGAGTACTACTAACGACAGCTGTTATTAGTCGTCTAGTAAGTCTGGTTGGTCCAGTTGCCTTGAGATTTGTCCTTATAAAAATGGCACTAAGTGTGAGAGTTAAAACCACATTATCAATCCACACTCTTACCAACAGCAATTATGTCAAACTATTTTCAAGATCCCTTAATCACTTACCCTGAACCGGTTTCAACCAAAGAAGAACAAGAGGTGGACGACAAAATGGTGAGCTTGCAAGCGGAGAATATCGTCAACTCTCTGGCGTTCCCCATGGTTCTCAAAGCCGCCTTGGAGCTTGGCGTCATCGACACACTTGCTTCTGCAGGAAACGACACGTGGCTTTCACCGTATGAGATAGCGCTCAGTTTCCCAGCCAAGCCCACCAACCCAGAGGCGCCGGTTTTACTGGACCGAATGCTACGGTTACTCGTCAGCCACTCGTTCTTGAAGTGCCGTATGGTTGAAATAAAAGAAAACGGTCTAACCGGACAGATCAAGAGAGTATACGCAGCCGAACCGGTTTGCAAGTTTTTTACTAAAGATAGGGACGGCTGTGGTTCTCTCTCATCGTTGTTCTTGTTTTTACACAGCCAAGTCATTTTCAAGACTTGGTACGTCCTTCAATATTCGAAAACAAGTCAAATCAATAGTTAATTGTTATTAACTAAATTTTTATATATAAACATATCGTCAATAGACCAATTGAAGTTTTTTTTCACAAACTTCGTAGGACAAATCTAAAGGATGTGATACTGGAAGGAAAAGATGCATTCAGCTCCGCACACGACATGAGACTTTGGGAATACTTTAGTTCGAACGAACAATTCTTTGAGCTGTTTCACCGGTCAATGTCGGAATCTTCAACAATGGTAATGAAGAAGGTACTGGAAGTTTACAAAGGATTTGAAAATGTTAACACTTTGGTGGACGTAGGAGGAGGAATTGGCACCATATTAGGTCTAGTTACTTCCAAGTATCCTCATATTAAGGGTGTTAACTTCGACGTAGCTCAGGTTTTATCTAACGCTCCCTTTTATCCAGGTACAACACTACTATACAATATATACCTTGTGATAGTTTTTGTAACTAGTGTACGTCTTAAATCTTTGTTTTTGTTTAATTAGGAGTTGAGCATGTGTCCGGGGACATGTTTATAGAAGTTCCAAAAGGAGATGCAATTTTCATGAAATGGATATTACATGATTGGACTGACGAACATTGTATAAAAATTCTAAAGAATTGTTGGAAGAGTTTACCGAAGAAAGAGAAAGTAATAATTGTAGAGATGATTACACCAATGGAGCCAAAGTGTGGAGACTTTTCCTCTAACATTGTGTTTGGGATGGATTTGTTGATGTTGACACAATGTCCGGGTGGTAAAGAGAGATCTATTACGCAGTTCGAGAACTTAGCATTTGCTTCAGGTTTTATTCGATGTGAAATCATATGCCATGCCAATTCATATTCTGTTATTGAGTTCCACAAATAGATTCTAAATTTACGAAATTTCTTGTTCAGATTCATATGTCTACTCAGTATATTTAGGATTTGAATTTTTCAACAACATAACCATAAATCTCATGGTGCACAACTACAAAAACAAGTTTTGATGTAAAACCATCCGTATCTTCTCTGGTGGCTATTGAGCTCACAAGGGAGTCACATGAGCAGTCTCGTCTAAGAAGAGGCATCCGAATACATAATTGAAGAAATCTCGGCCTTTCGCGATACTTTTACCATCTATGGTTTCCATATCGTATTTGCAAGCCCTCATGCAATCAGGACAATATGTAACCTGTGCAGCATCATACACAATCATGGATAAGAGAACTTTGCAATTTTCAAAGAATTTGTTCTGAGGCAAACAATTTATATATTAGTGACTAACCTCCAAGATTTTTGGCTCGAAGGAACTATCGAGCATTACATCTACTCCATAAATGGCTCTAGATTTGGGAGATTGCATCTCTGGATGCACGTGAGCTGCCGCCTCAAACACTTGCCTTATCATTTGCTTTACTTTCTCATGGATATCCATCCATTTAACTATTGAGAGTTGAATTGTGTTATCAATAATAAGAAATACATAAAGATACATATGTAGAGTAAGGAAACCTAAATGTAGTGTATAGTATACCATTATGTTCTTGTTCAAATTCTTTCACAAACTCTGCTGTGGGCTTGTGATTCAACTTCCGACCATAGTTCTGAAACACATAGGAGAACGGACATGGGAAAAAGGAAAAAAATGAGTTGTTGTTATGTAAGAACTGTGTCATTATGTGGAAAGAGTGTTCTTAAGAAATACCATGACAGTGAAGTGAGTTTCATATTCAAAGAAACTGTGTTTTTCCAATGAATATGGGTTGTTAGACAACCTAACCTGAAATTGAAAAAAAATGAGTTATATAATCACTTATATTGGCTGTGATGAAGAGTTAAAATAAGGATTACCCAAAATATCTCTGTTAAGTAAATCTCCAGTGGGTCAATACTTCGAACTAGGACAACGTATCGTAGATCAAACTTTTTCCCCTTGAACAAAGCAGGGTGTTCTATGTACTTCTGGCAGATCTTGGGACCAGTTTCCATCATCCGGATGATAGCTGATAAATTTTCAGTTATACTTGTGTCGATTGTCCGAGCCATGTTCCATGGTTTCAAGATCCATAAATTGTTTATTTGATCACGTTTACGTACATAATAGTCTCCAATAAACTGGGATAACTGTGTTTCAAGATTATAAGTAGGTTGTAACCATTTTGGAGATCCATAACCCTGTATAGCAAAACATCAAAAGATTAGAAAAACTTGTTAATAATGGTGCTATGACCATCTTGTAAGTATAATGAATCTGCTAAATTTTAACCTTTTGAATAGTCTCTGCAAGATGATGCTTCATAACAAGACAAGCCTCGAAGGGAAACTGGTTTATGTATTGTTCATCTGTGATTCCCACCACTTTTTTCACCTCCTCATCAACCTGCATACTTGTCCATATAATGTCTGCATCTTTTGGCTCATTTGCTGCAAAAAGTCAGGTGACACAACTCAGAAACACACAAAAAAAACTCTGGATTGCCTAGTTATCTAATCCTGAATGAGAACGAGGAATAGTCACATACTGAGCACAAACTCTGGTCGTGTAAGAAATTCTTCAACTTGAGGTAGATCCGTGTATACAAGTAAAGGAGACCCATCACTATGGCATATGCTTCGGGAAACTGAAGGGTTGGAAGGTAAAGACTTAAAAGGTTGCACCTGCAGCTTTTGTTGGTATTTTTCAAACTCCTAGGAAATCAATAACAGGGAATCTGTTAGTTAACATAAATCTTGGTAAGAAATGAGACAAGAGGAAGTCTGTTAACGAATAGAAAGCTAAAGAAGAGAACGGGAAAGTACATGAATAAAATAGTTTTCAGGAGTTTGAAACCAGGCTGTGAGCCTGGCAGACCTCTGTTTGTCCTCCCCAATACCAGACAGAAAATCACGACTGCACTCGTCACCTTTTTGAATATTTCTAATAGGCCACATTATCGAATAGCTGGAACATAGAAAATCAAATAAACATATGCATATGTCAGAGACAGAAAAGGTAACATTATAGAAAATATCTGCATACTCGATGAGTGAGCCCCTGATCAACAAGCGCAGGTAAATCCAAATTACACTTTTAAACTACACCATCGTAATTTTTGTTTACAGCACATAGTAATTAAATTCAAAACATTAACATGGGGCAGAGCGGAAAAATAGAAAAATTCAAAAATATATACCTCACAGCAGACTCTAGTTTCCCAGTAGGCATGAAAAGGAAAGGAGCCACTTTGAAATTGGGTTCATCGCTATGCGTCAGAGCTGAACCCAATTCATCCATCACATACCTGCAAAAGAAGTTATTATTGCACCACTCAGTCATCAAAATCCCAAAACACACAAAAATCTTATACATCATTGTATTTCTAATATCGATGCGCCTAAAACGACAGACAAGACTATCCAGAAACTCTTTCATTCCCCCTCTTAGTTCTACCATAATTGATGTCTCTAATTTATCTATTTAAATGAAAAATGTTAGGATCCTTGAAGTAGTAAATACAAGCATCTAGCATTCGTAAATTTTTTCTTATGTCAAACAAATCCACGGCAGTCATTCTAATATAGCATAAACATTGCATACCACAAGGAAGTTTCATCAATCTTTTCCTCATCTGCGAGACGATAATTCATCACATACAACCACATTGCACCAAGCACACGGTCAACAAGACTATCCTCGGGATGCGGCTCAGGAATGCGTGGTTGAAGCATTGAGTCAACGACATGCTTTCCATTTTCAATTATTTTAGCTGTATCAATACCATTCAACATAGACAGGTTTGGGAGAGATTCAAGAATCTCTACAGCACTGTTTCCAAGAGGTCCAGGTATATCAACCTAAAAACAAAAGTAGCAAGTAAGCACATTTCAGCATAAATATGTTTTTTGTTAACATTGTACGCTAACCCCAACTTGTATCTGAATATGTAATTACAACTTTCAACAATTACTTCTAAGGACGATAGTGAAGGGAAAAGCTTCAAGACATCAAGTAGTTCTCCAGCAGAATTCTGATTCAATGGGTTTCCACGTATATTTAATTCAGACAGTGATGGCATCTCGTGCACAGAGAAAGCCTGAAAATGAAGAAAGAACATGTAGAAAAATCAGACCTTTTTTTGGTAAAAAAAAATATAGAATACAAATTGCAACATATATGTTCGACAATGCTTTTTGTCTTTTCAGTCAACAAACTACACTCCCTGTCTCTCTGAGAGTAGGGATTAAGGAAAGGGGGAAAACTAACCTTATTGACTAGATTGTGTATTGACCGGTTTGAAAGGTCAAGTGAGGTGACATTGCACAAGGCTTGGTCCTGCTGAACACAACCAGGATTATCCTTCCCAAAGATATCTCCACAGAAACCAATTGCCCAAACCCCGTAATTAGGGGTAAAACACGAGTTGTAGATTTCCAGACTCGGACATCCTTGTAGAATTTCGTCAGCCATACGACGTTCACTGATAAACATATAAATACATGAGAATTCTATTATATAACCCAACAAACAATATGTTTCCTAACTGAATTTTAACCTCTTCTGAAGAACAGGATTGTCATTCAGCCATAAAGCCTTCAAATTCTTAAACTTCATAACCTCTTGTATAACAACATCCGCATTCTCAATTTTGTTCCCAATAAGACTAAGTGCCACTAAATCCTACAAAAACAATTGGCAGCAGCACAACAAAGAAGCTTTAGAATCTAGCATTTAAAGAATTCATTATACAAATATGAAATAAACCTTCACAATCTGAGCTAAAATCTAGCATAAAAATGTAGAAGAAGAAAAGATCTATAGGCCTACCGGAAATTTACTAGGCAAATGCAGGGACACCAAAGAGTCATCTACTAACCCGAGGCCCTCCAACTCCAACCATCTAATAGAGTCATATCCTCTATCCGCTGCATAACTAAGTTCATTCTCTAATATCTGATCAATAGAGAGTTCCTCATCATTCACTACCACTTCTTCTTCTCCAGTATTTCCCTCTACATCAGTATCAACACCCATCAAAGAAGCCATCCTCTCAGCCAATCCCGGAACTTTTTGAAGCTAAAGTAGCAAGAAAAAAAAACAGTTTGAATTATGCTCTGAAACTACAAAAATGTAAAAAACATAAGAAAATAGAAAATTTCAAGACTACGAAAGCTTGTAACAATCTGTCAGAACATTTTTTTTTTTGAATTGCAAAAGTTACATAAGATAAAATGATATTAGTAAGTAACTAAGTGCATGTTATTATTTTTCAAACTTATGCCATATAAATGAAACTTTTTTCAGCAAATAAAAAAACATAAGAACAAACCCAGCTTCAATGTGAAATCCAAAATTGGAAAACCTGGTTATAGGCATCAGGAAGTCGAAAAGTCCAGGCGTGATCGACAAGGAAGACGTCAGAATCTTTAGGCATAGAATCGGATGTGAGTAAAAGCTTCCGTCGGCGACCATCTTCAATCTGAAAGTAAGCACCACCATCTAAAGTATCGGAAGCAAGTTTCTGGAAGAGTCGTTGGTAAAGTTTCGGTGGCAAACCAGAAGCAGCCAGCAGTATTCCATGAACCTCCACGAAATCATCCAAGCTCTCGATTTTGCTCATTTTACTTAGCTCCTACTCTGCACTGCTCTAGGGTTTTTGCTGGGGTTTAGTTTAGAAGCGGCGATGGAAGGTTAAAGCAAGGCAAAGGGACGTTAGGGACCATTTCTTTGTTACTGACACCTGTCAAATATTTGTTTACTGTATCTAATGTGTTTTTTTTTTTTACTGTATCTAATGTGTAAACCGGAATTGTACCGGAACTACAATAAAAAATTAATTCAAATTTCTTCTTCATCTTACTTTGTTTATAGTTTGAGTCTATTGACTCAAAGATGAAGCCTCTTTTACTGTATAGTTTCAGTCATAGAAACTTACTTTAGAACATTGATGGAAATAACATTGTTGATTATAACTTTTAAACTACAAAGGATTTAGAAAAAAAAAAGGAACAAAGAGATGTTAAACCATAACATATTGCCGCTGTCTACTGCTCAAAGTTAAATGCTAAATCACCATATGTATCCCATCTTTACTTCTGGTGAATACTGTTGCAAATCCATTTCGATTCTTTTCAGAACTCCCTCGGTTTGATGTAACTGGCACTGAAACAGTGGAAGTAGAAGATGAAGATGGAGATGTTTCTTTGGTTGGTCTGATGGAATCAAGATGATTTCTCGTCAAGAAAGTTTCGTTCTTGTGAACCTTCCAACTCTCTGAGCTACTACTGCTTACACCATTAGCAGCCATTGGAATACTCGCTGTATCGATCAAGAAATCTTCAAGAGTTGCAAGAGATTGCAGCTGTTTTCCTAATGAAGCTATTGTTTTCTGACAATTTGCTAGTTTCCCTGCAGCTGTTTCTATATCTTCCTGTCATATATAATCAAGTTTTAGAGGAAGATTTGGTTTGTGATGGAACACAAAGGCAAAGTTTACTAAAGACCTGGATTTTAGAGACATACCTGTTTGATCTTGGGTTCTGTATTTTCGTTTTTGATTGCATTCTCTTGATGGAGAGAGATCTCTTCTTCAAGAGCTTCACATTTTCTCCTAAGTTCATCAGAAGCTAACCTCTCCTTTCTCATGTCTTCTTCTAAAGATTCAATCTTTGCAGATTTGATCTTTGACTCTACTTCCAAGGCAATGATTTGAGATTCAACTTCTGCTTTTAGTTCGTTAACCAGTTTCATCTCCGTTTTTATCTCCTCCAGCTTCGTCTCAATTTCTTCCAGACAAAATTGAGATTCTCTATATTTATCTTTGATTATGTCAAAAGATATTTGCAACTCAGCTTTCTCCACCTCTATCTTCTCCAACTTATTTTCTAGCTCCATTTTATCACAACCAATAGCTTCGAGCTCAAATCTCAATGTGTTCTCCACTTCTTTGTTACATTTCACTTCACTTTCGAGCTCATCTTTCTCCGCCTCGAACCTCTTCAACTTCTCTTCAAGTTGCTTAGTTCGAGAAGTCAATACATCTATTTCAGCAGCCAAAGAGCTCTCGGCTTGAATAACAGCCTCTTCTTGTTTACATCTAGCTTCACTTTCAAGCTCATCTTTCTCCATTTCTAACCTCTTCAACTTCTCTTCAAGTTGCTTAGTTCGAGAAGTCAATACATCTATTTCAGCAGCCAAAGAGCTCTGTGCTTGAATAACAGCCTCTTCTCGTTTACATTTAGCTTCACTTTCAAGCTTATCTTTCTCTGCTTCTAACTTCTTCAACTTCTCTTCAAGTTGCTTATTCCGGGAAGTGAATACATCTATTTCAGCAGCCAAAGAGTTCTTTATGTGCGTATCAGCCTCTTCTTGTTCACATTTAGCTTCACTTTCAAGCTTATCTTTCTCTGCTTCTAACTTTTTCAACTTCTCTTCAAGTTGCTTATTCCGGGAAGTCAATACTTCTATTTCAGCAGCTAACGAGTTCTCTATCTGAACATCAGCCTCTTCTTGTTTACATTTAGCTTCACTTTCAAGCTCATCTTTCTCTGCTTCTAACTTCTCTAACTTCTCTTCAAGTTGCTTATTCCGAGAAGTCAATACCTCTATTTCAGCAACCAACAAGTTCTCTGCATGAATAACAGCCTCTTCTCGCTTACATTTAGCTTCACTTTCAAGCTCATCTTTCTCTGCTTCTAACTTCTCCAGCTTCTCTTCAAGTTGCTTATTCCGTGAAGTCAATACTTCTATTTCAGAAACCAACAGGTTCTCTGCTTGAACACTAGCCTCTTCTGTAACTGATTTAGGTCCATTCTTACTATTTCCATCGGGTGTCTTAGGCAATGCTACAAGACGTTCCATCTCAAGAAAATCACCCATGAGATCAATTTCAATGGAAGAAGAAGTTCCCTGAAGGCTTCTTTTTTCAATCAGTGTAGATGATGTCCATGACTCAGAGCAGCTCATCTCCATTCTTTCCCCTCCGTCCGAATGACTATCAGAAGATCGATGATCGTTCAATGAAGCTGATGATTTAGCCACCATCCGAAGCTTCCTGCACTCAGCCTCGAGTTTTGCCAATCTCTTTATGCTATCTAACTGCTGCTTGCTGGCAGTTTCAGCTGCTTGTGTGCTTAAATCCCTCTCAATCGTTCTGATCTCTAGCTCTTCGCATTGAGCAAGAAGCTCGTGTCTCAGCATCACGTTTTCCTTGGCCACAGATTCCGCCATTTGGCTAAGCTCATCAGCTTTGCTTGCAGCTTCAAGAATCTGGTACTCGAGACTGGTTTTAGATGATTGAAACTCCTGAGTTCTCTCGGCCACAGCATCTTGAATTCTCTTTTCTTGTTCATCTCTTGCTTGCCTTAACTGTCTAACACACTCTTTTAAAGCACCATCGAGATGGCTAACTCTATCTTCCAATACTTTATTCTTATCATCAGCAGTCTCAAGCTTCTCCTTCAACTCAACCACTTCATTCTCAGCTTTCTCCCACCCTTTCACAAGAGCATAACCATTTCACTACAAGATTCACATAAACACATAATCAAAAAATGAAGAAAAGATCCATACCAGCGACAGCTTCTTCAGCGACTTTAACATGTTGATTTACCAGCTCATCTTTAGCACTAACATTAGCAAGAGCAGCTGAGAGTTTCTCAGTTAAAGTCTTGATGCTAACTTTCAAATCTTCATTTTCAGTTTCTACTTGCAAAGAAACAGTTGGTGATTGAATCTTCTCATCATCATTATCATCATAAGACTCCATTTTGCTCTCAAGCTTGAGAAAACAATCAGTCATGAGATACAAAAGGACATAGAACAAAGAATGTGAAAGCAAAAAAAAAAAACAAAATTGTTTGTTTTGTTTTGTATCTTACTTGAATTAGGGAACCCTTGTCAGATAGTGAAGACACTGACTCTAATTCATCAACAAAGCTAATCTCAGATGAGTCTGTCTTCTGTTTCTCCATTTCCAGTTTACAAGATCACAACAGTATTATTGAATCTCAACACACATAACAGTCTCAGGATCTGGGAAAAAAAGAGAGAAACACACACACATTTGATATGAAAACTCAACCAATCAGCTAACATGCAAGATAAGAGAAACTGATTTTGTCTTTATCAAAAAAGAACAAATACAAATGCTTAAACGTTACAATTCAAACTCATACATCTCCAAAACCAAAGCATCTGAGATATAAAACAAAGAGAAATTTTTCAAAATTAAATACCAAAAACCCAAATCCAAAGAAATCAAACAGTAATGTAAGTAATAATCTCAATCTTCCCCTCATGACATGAAACTCCAAAAAACAAGTTAATCCCTTAAACGATTTCAAACATTGGTCTCTTTCAGAAACATAAAGTGTTTGTTTTTAAGGAGAAATGAAATAGGAAAAAACAAAACGAACAAAGTAAGAGAGAGTCTTACAAGAGAGTAAACTAACTAAAGAGAACAGACGAATTTAAATACCTTTGTTTGATGTTTAGAGACTATCTGAAGAACTTTGAGATCTCTAAAATGGTCCAATGGAAACAAAAATAAGAAAAAAGAAGAAGCTTTCTTCGAGTGTGTGAGAGAACACTATTACGATTTTCAACAGCGACAAGGCAGAGAGATAGAGAGAATTCTCTTTATCTTGTTTTTTGCTAATTTTTAATTTTCTATATTTTTAAAAATCCTTTTCTCCTTTAATATAATAATCATTTTCACTTCTTTAATTCAAAAGATTGAGAGAGCATGTGATCTTCTGTATGTGGAGCTGTGAACTCAAAACATTAAAATCTAACTTTTCAGCTTTTTTTTCGGGAATAATACTTTTATCTAAATATATAAACGTAGTTTCTATAAATAATAAAACTTAATTTATAATGTTGACTAAACTTACTTATTTTGAAATTCTTCTATGAGTTCCAAAACTTAGCTTGCCTATAATTCCCGCTCGTGAATAATAATCAATCATACAATTATTGTTCTGTGTTTTACCTTTGCCTATTCTTGGTTCAAACTTAGAAATCATGAAAAAAAAAAAAAACCATTTAACCTTTTCATATATATATATATATTTCATTGCAGATCATATATATATATATATTTTATTTTCTTGAAATTAATATAAGAAAATTAATTAAGAATATAGAAAGCAGCTGGTTAGCCTTTGAATTTAAGGAAGCTGCTATTTGAGCATGGGATTAAGAGCTCACGCTGTGCATTGGATTCACTGACAAATCAGTGAGATACACAATTAATCCGACGGCTGAGATTCCTCTTCTCACTATGCTTTGAATCCCTTCGGATTTCTCCTTTTATAATACGCTTATAATTATTTTATACACTAATTTCAATATTGAGTAATTTATTTACTCCTACTCTGCAGTTTATTTTCTTTAATAAATGTTAGTAGTTGGTAAGTTAGCTTTAGTTTCACTTCAATTTATACAATTAATAGTCTCTTTCCTTTTGTCGTTAATCTCGACTCCCCAAAATTACTAGAAACTAAAACTGGTTTTGACAGATGGATTAATTTACTTGGCAACAATAGGCTTAGTTTGAAAAGGCCCATTAAATTTTATGGGCTTTAGGCCCAAAGACTAAACATTGCTGAGACACATAACTTTTTTTTGGTCTCCGTAACTTCTTTCCGTACAGTCACACTAAAAAGATTAACATCAAAGACAAAAGACAAATTTTGAAAGAGTTAAAAAGGCTTGGTGATGTCGTTTTAGAAAGTGAGTTTTATGAGTTTGTTGTGTCTTTTGAATGCTTTGAGAAAAGAAACTAACAAAAGAAGAAGATTTTAAGAAGCATATAACTTGGTGAGATCGTCAGAGAACTCCCTTTTTATTACATCTCTTTTAAGCTTTAGAGCTGCTGTGACTAAGCCTGACTCTGGCGTCCATGGAGATGCCAACAATTTTATCTTTGCTGGTATCTCAAACTTCTCCAGTCGTGATTGTTTAGCCGCCTATAAAACACATATACTATAAGTAACTGATCGGGGACTCAAAAACGATGGGTAATGCATTTTCAGAAACCTCGGCGATGAACATACCTTGACAAGAGACACATACACTTCTTTAACGGCTTGTTCGTTTGTGCACAGTTCTTCAAAGCTGGTGAAGTCTATTCCTTGCTTTGAAGCCCAACTTTCAAGTGTTTGTTGGGACGCGACCACAAGAGCCACACAGTAACTGTAGAATGAATCAGCATGAACCATTATGTTTTCAACATAGGGACTTATACTGAGAGCAGCTTCAACCTGTCAAAAAAAAAACAGTCTGTTAATAAGCTTATCTGGAGAATTGAGTGAAGAAGAAAAGAAAAAAAGGGAAGTTTCAGTTTGAGAAGACTATACTTTGCCCAAGGAGACATATTCCCCATGCTGAAGTTTAACTATATCCTTTTTCCGGTCTATTATCTCGAGGCAGCCATCGGGGTGAAATCGTCCTACGTCTCCTGTGTAGAACCACCTCATCCCCTTTTCATCAACCTTTGAACATTCAAGTGTATAAAACGGTTAGAAGAAGACCAAACCAACCAATTAATAACATCGCTGAACCCAATAATGTTGATTTTCACCTTGTAAACTTCTTTAGTTTTCTCCTCATTTTTGAAATAACCAAGGGTGATATTTGACCCACCAATTACAATTTCACCACGGGGCATTGGTGTATCACTAATTAGATAGCCACCTTCAGCCCAGTCTACTAGCTGAAACAAGATATAAATAACCAAATGACCACATAAAAATTGATAAACCATTAATAGCTAACAAAGCATTAAAAGTGGACAAATTAGCTAAAGAGGTTACCTTTACAAAAGAGCAAGGAAGTGGAGCACCCACACGTCCAACAGATGTGTCATCAAACTCCGAGAAGGTTCCACCAGCACAAGTCTCTGTGAGCCCATAACCCTGACCAATTGGAGCCCTGAGGAATATCAGAGTGTTAGATCATAGGAATGACAAAGGGAGACAAAATCATAGATCGGCCACCCTAAAAATAAAGAGTAGCAGGAGATATTCAGGGATGCTTTTACCCAACGCATATGTTAATGAATCTTTGAGTGTCAGCAGAAAGAGGGGCACCACCAGAGAGCAAATAGCGGATTTTACCTCCCAAGACTGCACGAATTTTACCAAACACAAGCAGATCCCATAGAAGCTTTTCTAATCCCCAGGCTCCAAACCAACTTCCATTGACCGCAGATAATCGCCGAGCATATGCAAAGTCAAACAATTTCTTTGGAAATCCGCCCTTTGCATCAACCTGATGGTCATAAATAGTCAGTGTTTATCCAATAAAAGATAATCTAACGCAATTTGGTTGCTGGATGATGGTTGGCATCATTTTAACAACTAGGAGTGCAAAATCTCAACTACTTTAGCAATCGATAACCAGCCAAAGAATTTCAATGTGTATCTAATATTTACAAACCTTTTTACGGACACCATCCCGGACACGATCAAGAATGGCAGGAACAGCTGTCATTATAGTGGGCTTTAGTGCCGTGACATCTCCTTTTGTACCCTTTTTTATCTTGTTCGAAGTATCTGTTAGCGTCAAGGGAGACCCATATCCAATAGCACTCCCAATAGTAGCCATTACGCTCTACAACAATGATATCAGGCCATATTCAATTCACTGGAATTGTAACTACTGAATAAACGCATTAAGTAATAAATTTTTGAGATACCTCAGCTGCTAACTCAAGGATGTGAGCCAAAGGTAAATATGCCATGTATATATCCTTCTTTCCAAGGTCTGGAACAATTGTCATCACTGCTGATACTGTAGCTAGGACGTTACCATGTGTCATCATAACACCCTACAAAATTTGGGAAGAGGAAAATTCAGAGTGAACTAATTAAGATTAACTAGACAACAATTTTAATTCTTCAAGGCTGAAACAACAAGTGTAAGAGTAAACATGTTTCAAAAAATTTCTAACCTTGGGAAGACCAGTGCTTCCACTGGTGTACATTATCACAGCAACATCTGCTGAGAGAGGAAAATTAGGATCCACTGGGTTTTCGCGGCCAAGTTTCTGAACATTAGCAAATGAAGACGTCTTCCAAGTACTGTTGACATCAGATGGGAACTCATCATCCATGCATATAACACGTTTGACAGTTTCAAGCTGTTGGCCTATCTCCAAAAGCTTTTGGAGTTCTTTGTTACCACATATTACAGTTGTGACCTCTGTCTGCAGAGTAAAAGAAAGGGAATTAGGAACATATGAAAAGGCAAGCATACAAAAATAAAAAAACTTAGTCATCCTATGTCATAGAAATATCATACCGTGCCATATGTTATCAGAAATACAGAGATAGAATATATCAGAGAGAAAGCAGAGAAGAGAAGCGAGGGTACCTACCTCGTTCAGCGAGTGACAAAGAGCTTCCTGACCCAGAGATGCATAGATAGTTACGACAGTGACATTGCGCCTAAAGCAACCCTATAACATTGAATCATATTAAAAATTCACAATTGTGCCAACAAGAATTAAGCAAAAGAAAAATGATGAAGATAAATGGAAAAGCACCTGTAAGGAAATAAACCACTCTTCTCTAGTATCTGCAAAAATGGCGACACGTTCGTCCGACTTGTGTCCAATTTGAACCAAACCAGAGGCGAAATTACAGACAGCTTCTAGAGTTTTACCAAAGGTAAGCCACTGGTAGTCACCTAAATGAAGCTTCTCAAATGTTTTGCCATCGTCACTAGTCTCAATCTCTCTAGAGATCAGCTTCCGGGTGCCAAGGAAAAATCTATCGTTGTGAGCTTTACAAGAAATCTCAAAGAGCTCAGGAAGAGTAGAGATATCTTGCCAATGAGAAGTAACAGGATCAGTAAACCTGTGATTTCTAATGGCATAACCAGGTTCTCCACCAACATCATCAACAACAACACCTCTTTTCTTGTCTTTCTTCGATTTCTGAACCATAAGTGTCAAAGCCAAAGGCACAATCACACCAGCTGCATAAGGAAGCATCTTTCAGAAGATTAAACCTAAACCTCCCACTAACAAAGACTAATGAACACCTTCCTCCTCCACCTACAACCAAATCACATCACAATATTTATAAACAACATAAATCAATCAATTGCCACTAAAACCAGCATTAATACACACACGCGATTGTTGTAATATACGTAAAACAGATTCAACTAAATCACATTCGTTGAGTAGAAGAACTCTCTCTTGAACTAAGTATTTATCATTTCGTTTGATCCGCTACAAAAATGTTACAAAGATCTGAGCCAAAAAAAAGCTATTCAAAGCCTTAAAGAGAGAAAAACAGATTTCCATGAATGAGAAGCAGAAGAAGGAGGGAACATGGAATTTACCGTGATCGAAGCAAAACGAAACTGCTGTCGAGGTGTGACAATTTAGAGGACACGGAACAGAGAGGGTAAAATGGTCTTTCAGCGGAGATGTCGAGAGGACTGTGGAGGCGGAAAGACGACGAAACAAAGAAGAAACATATAAAAATAGCACTTTTTTGTTTTACATTATTTAAGAAAGAAATATAAGTCCAAACACGTGGAGTGACCTGGACCGTTGGATGTGTTAGCTCAATCTGACAACGGCCACGCAAATAACCTCTTCCAGTTGGTACGCCAAATCTCATTGCACAAAACGCTGAAATAGTTATTTTTTCAAACCTAATTTCACAACCAATCTAACTGCATTTAACCAAAACTTGTAAGGTGTATTGAATTTAAGATTTTATGAGATTTGATTTAAAATATCAAATCATGTGTTATTGAAACATGAATTTTGAAATAGTTATTGAAATCTAGTGTTATTGAAACAGTGATTTTTAAAATTATCATAAAATCTACGGGAAAAAGGTCAAAATAAACCTATAGTTTCAAATTTCACAACTTTAAATGCTGTACTTTTTGATTCCGATTTAAATGCTAGTATTTTTTGTTGATTTCTTTTAAAATCATCAAGTTTATGTTGACTGGCCAAATTAGGACCGTCGTTAACTCAACTAACTATGGTTTATGATGCCGTTAAACTGCTCTGTCATTGGTTCTACTATCGGGTTCTTGCATCATTGCTTGTTGTGACAGAGCAGTTTAACGGNAGCAGTTTAACGGCGTCATAAACCATCGTTAGTTGAGTTAACGAGAAGCCTAATTTGGTCAATCAACATAAACTTGATGATTTTAAAAGAAGTCAACAAAAAAGATTAGCATTTAAATCGGAACCGAAAAGTATAATATTTAAAGTTGTGAAATTTGAAACTACAGGCTTATTTTGACCGTTTTCCCTAAAATCTACTGTTTTTGAAAACAGTATAAATATTTTATTTAAAAATTCTAGCTGAGATTTCAGAGGATTTGTTAGTTAAAAATACAAAAATCAAAATCTCATGGTTTTATATGAGATTTTAGAATATTTTAAAACAAAATTCCAAATTCATTTAAATTCAACAAAATCATCTCAAATTTTATTAGAAATCAAATATTTTCAAATGTTCATTTCAAATGTTCATTTCAGTACACCCTATAGGTTATGGATTTTGGTTGCGTTGAGATAAGTTTGATAATGAAATGACCGATTGTTTATGAAGTCAACTTGTTTTTATTTTCTTTTGGCGTCGGTCATTAACACTTTAAAATCTAAACAAGGTTTCGTTAATTATTTTAAACCAGATTATAAACATATATATATATATATAGGAACTCCATCGCTCGAGCATAATATTTTCCTAAGAAACTCCTGGTCTCCTACTTCTTCTGAGTCCCTGAAAATTGAGCAAGAACATCAGATTTATAATCATTGAGCATATTATATATTACTCAAGAATAATAATAATAAAAAGGTGAAAAGAGAGGAGGCTTACAATGGTCTCACTTGGGTTGGTCACTTCTGAAACTGATCCTTCTCCTGAAACCAAAGTTCCTTTTATAGAGTTTGCTGAAATCAAGAAACATGGGTGAGTGGGAGTCTTCATTAGATGTCAAAATCAGAAAGTAATCAATAAGACGGACTCTGACTATGATTTTCCATCGTGAAACATAGATATAGTTTATCGTAAGCCTCATGTATTTATGTTTCCACTAGACGGACTCTGACACTAATGAGCTAAATACATCAACTCAACAATCAAGTAGGTGTCTGAAAAGAACGAAACATAATTGAGAAGTTTGCACACACTTTACCAGCTGGAGGTTTTAATTTGGCAGACAACTTTTTGTTCTGCTGCTTTGTTGTAGTTTTTTGCTTTTGGGCATCAGCCTTTACATGTGGATGAGTAGTTTCAGGGATGCTGTAGAAAGCAAAATATCAATAATGTAAGTTTCTTAATGCAATCAAAGATGGTTTGGTTGATTGTAACTCACCAGTTCCGAGAACCAAACGATTCCGTCTCTTTTCCCAATATTTCCTGAATATCGAAAATTCGAACAGAGAGATGTTACCTATTGTACTGGTTCAAGTTCATTTTGGGTTTCAAGATGGTAGTACTTGAATCCTGAATTATAAAATTAAGCAGTTGATTTACCTGTTGCCCCAAGGATTCATTGCTCAGGGTCTCCCAGCTCTCGCTATCCAAGCAAACCAATTCAACATCCCCATTATCAAAAGTAATCTACATTGATCAATGTTATAATATTTAGTATAGCATTGATCATTCTTTTATTGAAATGCTGCAACACTCATGGGAACAAATGGATCAAGAGTACTCAACTAAAAAAATAACATTGGCTACGAAGTCACAGTCATACCTTGTGAGAGTTGCTTTTAGAATTAAACTTCTCAACAGTGCCAGGATAGAAACTGGTAAAAATAAGACACAAAAACAGATTACAGAAGTCCAGCATATATTTGGTCAGAGTATAATTTTATACCATCCATCAGAAGGTGAGAGTAACTTAATCCGCTGCCCAATGATTGCTTCGCCGTGGTTACTGATATCCTGTGAAAATCATTGACTGGTATCACAGGAAGATATGGAAAGTTATGAAAAGATCTAACACATACTAATGTATTTACCTTTAAAGCCGATACTACCCCAGAGTGTTTGGTAGACGTAACGTTATTGCTGACATTTGCTTCAACACTATCCTTTGAACGAGTACTGTGTCTTTCTAGCTTCTTTATAAGGACTTCAGACTCAACTGTTCTCAGAGATAAGGAATTACAAGAATTATGTTCTATCCCATCTACAGTTTTACACTTTTTTGAGGAAACATTCTTCTCCTCTCTGGAAGTAGCACTTTTTTCAGGCAATCCCGGATGAGTTCGCTTCCTGCTATGCTTTGTGTTGTTTTTGCTGGCTTCGGTTGAACCAGTGGTTGAGGTTTGGATTTGATAGCCCAATAATGGAGGCAAAACATTATCTTCCAAACCCACTGCTGGGCTATCTTCTTGACACCTCTGATCATGCTTGGAAAGAGTTCAAGTTTGCAGAAACATGATCAGAAATAGAGCTTTCATAGCATAAGTTAAGCAGGCAAAATAGTACAAAAACAGTAAAATAAAATGTTGCAATGTTGATATACCAGGGACAGCTGTGATTGGAATACACGAACTACTCTTTCAAGAAAACTGTGTTCCAACGCATTTTGGATATGAGACTTAGCCTTATTCTGTGGATGCATTCACAAAAGCATAAATGTTTGTTAATGTCAGAAGAAAGACAATATTGACATAATGCATGACTTGCCTGGTTATCTGTTATGCTAGTGAGGCTTAATTTGTACAATGATGATGGCAGCAAAATTGACCGTGGAGCTTGTGGAGAAGTGACCATAATAGTATTTAATGCGTTGACAGCTGAGTAACCAATATCAGCTAGAATGTGCAGCCTCTGCAGTTCAAAGCATTATTATATTAAGCCTAAGAATGGTAAAGAAGCATGTGTTATTCAGAGATATCACGCCACACTTACTGGAGTTTTACGAGAATCAACAGCATCCTCAGCTCTTTTAATTGCACGGAAGATACAAAACAAGAAAGGGGCACTTTCCTTGACAGTAGAACCATTATTGTTTATACTAAGTAACACCTGCAAGACCGAGAACAGAGGACTGCCAAAGGAAATGAGTGAGAATAAGAATTCAAAATGGAACCAACCACCAACAGTAGTAGGAATATAGCAATTACCCGCAAAAGTGAGCATAGACATGCTCGTCCCTGCAGTCTTCTGAAGGAAAATCTGGGTCATGTGCAAGAATATGGATTAGGAATACTATCATGTAAGCTGGGCTATCAGTGAGTGATAATCCTTGGCCTAAATCCCGACATTCCCGAGCTTCTCTTGTAGCATTGTTGGCAAATTCATTGATGTATCTAAATGACTGAACAAAAAGACAAGAAACTTCTCAGAGAACATAAAGGACTGAAACAACAGAAAATTTTCCTTATTATGGTGAGAAAGTCACATCATCTTGCAGATCTTTGCATGGACTAGACATAGAAAACGAAAAAGCACATGCATATCTACTGGGTATCATATGTCTCGTCAATAGCTTGTGTAATTTGGTGAGAAAAGTCTTGGTAACAAAGGCATTGGAATCCTGGCAGATGACAAAGGTAAACGGTCAGAAAGGCAATCAAAAACCACGTAAATCCAACATTCTAAGCAGATATATCCAGTACAAGAAACAAAAAGAAGCAATTATAAGCCAGACTTCCCTCGCTTGGTTAACACTACTATAAGCACCATTTTCTTTAGGAATATATGCCATAAACCCAGCCTATACAATTAGAGCTACTTTTGGATACTTTATATAAGCATTGATAGATACTCTCATACGTTAAGAAAATGCAGAAAGCAGTACGTGGCGACTATAACAGTCGATTTATGACTTGCCATCACTTAAAAAAGATAAATTGATATACAAGCAGCTGAAATTAATAGGATAATATCCAAGATTTTTTTATTGTTTGGTTGTTCTGCAAGATGGAAGTCACTTCACCTTTCCCATCAAAATGGTAAGACGGAATATTTCAGGAGAAATATGAAGGTCCCATTTCCTTGAAAGCAATAGAACAGCTTTAGAAGCAGCCAGTCTAACATTAGCCCCTGTGTCCTCGCTACAAATTTCAAAAGCAAATAAGTAGCTTCGATCATATGAGGTCTATAAGGATAAGGAAGATACAAAAACTGATAATGGAATTGAAAGCTCACAAAACTTGTGCTTCGTGTTAAGACTAGAATCTGTTATACAACATGATTGATTTGCCTAACTATCCAGAAGAACATACCATGATTTGATGCCAGCTTGTCCTTGTGATTTTAATGTTTTCTTCAAAATGTTTAACAAGTCATCGGGTTTCCTTACAACTTGACCATGACGAGGCAAGAAACTTTTGACAAGTGTTTTGAGCCCATATATCTGCCAAAGAAAACAAGTCAATATTGAACATACATCATCCTCATAAGCAGAATTTGAGAATTTCATTGCACTTATCCCAAATCAAAAAAAAATCTCACGGCTTACACTCAAATCCTTGTCTAACTAGTAAAGGAATAGCATCATTCTTAACAAAAAAATGTGATTCACACTTATTTCTACATGAGGCTGCATTATTCTTAAAAACCCTGCTGTAATAAAGCTTGTGAATGCTGAACCTTCTTCCAAAGTATACAAATTACTGGAAAATGTTGAGCAGAGGCATTTACCAATGGCCCCATTTGTTTCTCTTTGGGTTTAAATGGTTAAGTAAATATTCTCAGCAACTAATAAAAGAGAAACAAAATAGTTTCTTTCTCCAGTACTTGCCTTTAGCTCGCAAGAGTTGCAACAACCAGAAGACTGATCACAAGGAGGTTGATTCTCAGGTGGTTCCGCCTATAAAAATTACCATCAACAATTAAAAAATTAAGAAAACAGAGAATGAGCAGGATATCTCCATAATATTTCTAAAGAATAGAATCTTTTGTCACTTACTTGAAAAACCTGGTAAACGTAACTGGTGATATCTTCATATATATTGTCAAATGCGGAAACAGAGTATTTCCCAACACACGCCAAAGATTGCAAAGTTGTTGGAATGTTACGCCCACCAACCAATGAATCTATGAGCATCTGAGTAAAAGGAAAGCATATTAATCAATGGTAACACTCAACTTTCTCTAAAAGGGAAAACTATCACTCATTAAAAGTGACTACTGTGAAGATATGTACACAATACAAACTGTATTATATATCAAAGCTATGCTCCATACCATCATTGTCACATCATCACTTCGATAATTCTAGTTAAGCCAGGGCTGAATCGATATAAAAATAAAGTCATACGCTAAGGATTTTCCTAAGCTAGTTACATGATGTTTAGCTAAATGCCTACAAACTACGAAATCCATATGTGATCAAGTAAAGGAGGAGCAAAAAAAATATAAAAAATCAGGTTGCAGAAAATATAACCTCGCATAACTCGGAAAATACAGATTTGTCAGATAATCCAGCAAATGAAGCGATCGCAGACACTGCAAATTTTGCCTGAGAACGACTGCCCTCCAGACACACCTTCTCCAGAACAGGGTAATAGTCACTGCGAAGACAAACCAATGCCTAGTTCTCATTAATCAATAAAAAAAATATTAGTTGTCTAGGTATAAAATAATATAGCCATATTTGAGAAGATAAAACATCTAAAACAAAATTAAAGCATCTAATAGATCTGATCAGATGTATTTACTATTGAAAAAATTTAGACTATATCAGGTCGCTGTAACTTAAAATTTGCATTAAGACTTTTTAGTGAATCATGTAGAATAACAAACTTCTTTAATTAATTTTGCATCAAAGAACATCTACTATGGGAGGAGTACACTATCAAATTACAGAGCAAGCAAGAGGCAGAACAGTTAAGCATAACAGCTTGCTAAATTTCTATATCATCACAACAGATTTGCAGTGCAGGCATAATTGGAACGGTAATGCCTGTAAACTTGGCACTCCCAGATCAGCTCAAGCAGTTCAGATTTTACTCTGCCTAGTGCTACCAGTCCTCACAAACATACAGGAACACTACATAATAGTAGCAACTTAACCAAAACCATTTTAAGCCAAATGATGCAGAAGAGATTACCGGAAATTAACAGAAATATAAGGAGCTGCCCTTGATAAAGTTTCAGTGAGCTCATCTGCAGCTGAATCATTCTCCTCTAGCAGCTTCAGAAACTGCTTTTCTGAACCTCTCAGGTAAGAAGGGAACATGTTGAGAATAACCTAATTTAAAAAATCAGTAACAGTGTCTCATTTGCATATTTGAAGTTGATGTATGCAAAATACTAATGTATATTTAATAACTTAATTGAAAGGGGTTAATAACCAGAGGATGCCAGCATCTTTCCTTACCAGAAGAAGTTTGATGGAAGGAGCCTTAAATTGAGAGTTAACAGCAGTGCTGCCACAAAGCTGATGTAGAAGACACTGAACATGCTCTGAACTAAATATTGTAGGAGAGCATTTTGTAGAAAGTATGCGCAAGAACTCGGAAAGTGAATGCTTAGCACCAATGGTCTTGAGAAACTTCTCCTGAACAATAAAAGTAAAGAACATCAATGAGAAAAAGATTAACTCTCTTTTATGTAGCAAAGTTGAATATATACAATAATTAAACTACAGCGACTATTTATTTTCTTCATTCTGATTACCAATGCATTTCCTGTAAAATACTCTTGCTGACAATATCAAGAATGAAAAATAGTAGAATATTCATGATTTCATAGATGTTTCAGTGAATATATTATAAAGTGTGAAGAGACTGAATATATAGCTATACATTAGTAATTAATGTCTCTGATGCTCAGAAACGTTTGGACATACTTTAATACTCTGGGACTTGGTGAATGTCACTTCATCCAGCAGTAGCGTTAAGGTATCAAAAATTGATGCGTCTCTCATTTGGTCTAATTCGTAAAAGAAATCTTCTGTCTCAGAGGCATTTGGAAAGCATGCTGAAAGCCTCACGAAGTAGCTCTTTTTTTTCCTTTGCACTTCTTCCATATCATCATCCTGAAGCAAGCATAAGATTAAAATAACAATATTAGCAATGTAAGGTCTGAGAAGCCCTCAGGAGCTTCAGACACCAAAACTTAAGTGAAAAATGTAAATCAGACCTTAGCTTCCCTCCAGAGGGTCAGGTAATGCCGCAATTCATTTTGCAACCTGGAAACATACTGAGTGAATAACAAGGAAGCCTTTTAACCTATATTTGAAGGTGAATTCATATGTCTACCTTCTTTTCTGACATAAAATTGAATTGAGCGACTTCAAGTGAATATGATTCATAATGGCAAAGCATTGGACCCAGTGTCGTATTCTCTCCTCAACTGGAAGATTGCAAGGAAAAAGATCATCGGAGAGCACAAGTTCCAAATTATGGTACCTAAGATATTCATGGAACTATATTAGTTTCTCAGAAATGTTAAGAAGAAAAAAGAAGATCAAGGATAGCTGGTAAATTATGATACCTGAATTCTTTACAATTTTTATCGCAACAAAGCAGCAAGATTTTGCATGGGATTTCCTCAAAATGATCATCTATGGTCATATCTCCTTCTGAACATTTGTTACAATAATCTTGATATACTTCAGTCAGCTTCTGCAGAGCCTTTTTCCTAACAGATATCTTTATCAAACAAAAGCACAATATGGAATAAGGTGATGAGTAATCTAGAAAAATAGCCCCTTAGTAACGCATCATATACTGAATAACAGAGTACCTTCTTATCTCGAAGCCTCTCACTGGCTTCAGAAATCAGATTCGAAGGAGGATACTTCCTGTTAGACTTCACGATATCGCAAGCAACAACCAAAGCCTGTGTTCTAACCTTATCATCAAAATCTAATAGGCGTTCTTGGATAGCAGCTAAAACAAAATAAACCAATAAAGGACACCAGGAATTATTATAACATCAGTAGAAATGAACCAGGCAAAAAGAGAAAGCAGCTTCAGGAATATTACTGAGTACTCCAGATGCTTTATTTCCAGACGGATTCGCCAAGTAGCACTGTTTGCCACATTTCACTGCAGCCATTCTAACTTCAGCAGATTTATCCGAAAATCTTCTCAAAAACTCTGCAAAAAGATCTTGATATACATGTCCAAAACAGTGCTTAGACTGTGCAAAAATCCTTCCAGCTAAGTTGAGAGCTTTTATACGCACATCAACCTGATCAGTCTGCAGGCAGAGAAAGTAACAACCCTGGTGAGTAGCCAAAAAACAAACAGGAATATAAACACTAATTTTAAACAAAGCAATCCATACTTACCTAAATAACACAGTTTTACAAAATTTCATAGAAAAGTTAGATCATACATTTGTTATCTTATAAGAGTATGATAAATACCAGTAGTTCTTGCGATATGTTTGGGATAACTGCTTGCAGTATCTGGGGAGCATTTAAGGAGATCTTAAAAATGATTTCGTGATAAGAATCTTTGAGACTGGTCTGGATGGAATCTTTGTCCATAAAACAGGATGTTAAAAAGCTGCAAATTAATGGCTCAAGCGTATCGGTACAGCCTTCAATGAGAGAACTGGCAAGCTTATCACCAGCAGAAGTCGTATCCTATAAACACACGGGAATTACAAAAATCAGCTGATCAGTTAATCATAATAAATAATGAGTTAATCACAATACATCCATACATTTCCCTCCTTCACAAGGTTTTCCAGAATAACACCAACAAGTGATGAATTTGCCTCTTCCTTCAGAATATCAATCATTATAGATAAAAACTGATTATATAAAGTCTGTTGTGTTTGCTGCATGTTAGCCTTTCGCTGCTGTACTGTAGCATTTTTCTCATTAATTAAATTTTGTTGATGGTGGTCTCTGTAAATACAAGGAAAACGATCTTGTTAATGCAGTTCAATTACCAGAATGGAGAAGCCATGAAATTACATAATAAAATCAATACAGTCTTACCTTACAACAGAGAAAAATATGTTAAACATCTCGTGAATTAAATCAAAGCAGCCCACGCTCACCATTTCCAGATAATATTTACATCGAGAAAATGTATCCAAGATTTTTGCCCTCCTAGAGAAATAAGGGCTTACAGTATCAGATAGCTCAGAAAACTCAGCAAGAAAAAGACTGAATATATCCTGAAATTAAGATATGACATGTAAGTGCAAGCTCAAACAAGAATCCACTTGAAGGAAATATACCAGAAATATATTTATTGGGAATAAGCTATATAATCTTCTTCATACCTTGAGATACTTGTCTTCAAAAGGTGGATTAGGAGCCAAAATCCGAAATATCTCGGAGACACAAACAGTGACCAACAGACTCACATCATTATCACGATTTTTGAGAAGGCCATGCTTTATAATAGATTCCTTGAGAGGTCTTAACTCAGCATCTAGCAATAACAGAGCTTTTTTCTTGTTGACAGTTTTGGTTACTATTGGCTGCTCGATTTGTGACAGTGTAGTAGCAATTTCCTGCAAAAAAAAAAAGTAAGAAAACTCTTGCACATTGGCATGATTTGAGGTAATAATCAACATCAATCGTCAAATAATATTATAAAATATATCACCAGATACGCATAGATTACTGAGAAAAAACAAGGGAGAGTGAAACCGAGATCATGAAATCGTCAACAAATTAGGGTTTCTCTCATCATACCCAATCACTAACCCACTCAAAATTAAAGTCGACTTCCAAGGAATCGAGCTTTTCCGGAGTTAAAAAAAACAAGTTGTAAGCAGTGAAGAAATCAAATCCATGAAATTACGAAAAAGAAGAAGCAAAGAATCAGCTTGAGAAATTTACCCGTAATGACTTGACAAGAGAATCCTTGTTGGGACGAGATGATTGAAGCAAACGAGAACCCAACTCCGAAACAATCTGCGTCGGAGTATTCTCCATTCTCTGTACACCGACTAATCAAAATCAATATGGAGATGAAACGAAACAGAAAAGAAGAATAAACCCTAACTGGACTGAAGAGAGCGAATCTAAAATCCAAAACCGAGAGCGAGCTTTGTGGCGGGAGGCACA